>DWTW01003412.1:0-10030 GCA_018246275.1 Papilio slateri
ATTATACGACGTTTGAACTCTGACGTATTAAATAATGGTTATTATGAATAACACATTCACTAATAGCTGATGTTACTTTATATTTTATAAAAAAAAAATCTGCACATTCTGTCTTTCAATCTTATTGGGAAAGAGATAAATAGAATTCAATATACGTTTTTCTGTGTATTTGTTTTGTTTTCTATAAAATATAAGCTCATAAGCGACCAATGTAGTTATTACTTATAAGGAACAATGGGACTGACATGTCATTTGAGACAAAGTCAAACTAAATAAAGAAATAAAAAATATGTATTTTTCACTGAGTCTAATAGGTTGCAATTGTTAGTGTGATTGTTCCCATTACCACACAGCAAGAACTATTAACACACAGACTCACACATACATGCATACATATATGCAGCGCTTCAATATTAAATATGCAATCACTGATTAGTTCACAAAAAAATGATTTGAGTTTGTTTTTATTTTAAAATCCTAAATAAATTCGTGTATTATATTCTTATAAAAGCTATATTTTATATTTACAGCTCATGGACCGAAAAAGAATTAGAAGAAGGAGAGTGGCGCACACTTGCCCTTCAACGTATAGCCAAAATCCTTCGGACGCACGTAATAAAATTTGATTTTGATGACATAATTTCTTCGGATAAAGGTACAAATGATTTTTATCACTAATTACAATCTTTAAAACTACGGTAGTAACAAAAGAAAATAAACAATGAATTGTAGATTTTTATGACAATAAGTCGCACTTATTACCGTATTGGATGTTTTTCAGACGATTTTTTGCGTTTTGTCTGGTCCCGGAGTATGACAATATACTAAGCCCTGTCCCATTTTAGTATTAAGTTGGTTAGATAAGATCCCAGATAGCTTTAAATTTGAAATAAAAATATTTTCATTTGAAATCTTTTTTTTACATTAATCAAAAGAGTTAAGTAATATTAAAGTAATCGTAATGAGTCATCAATCAAAATTGAAAGTATAAACCTATGAATAAAGTAAGAGTCTCTTTTCATATCTTCTTTTTGTTCGATTTATAAATGTGCAATTGTATCAATTATTAACTTTGTTCTCCAGTTGAGTCGCGTGGGCGGCGGCGTCATCACTTAATGACAATGATGATGTTTGGGATCGTGTCAATAGGAATGGTACTTGTTCCAATGGGATTCCAGTTCCTTGCGGTACTCGGAGGCAAGGCTTTAATTCTTGCCAAAATGGCACTTATACTTGCATCCATACAAGGCCTAAAAAAGGTAAATATAATAACAATCTATACCTTTTATATTTACATAATACCTCAAGCGCATATTATAATTAATTTACTAACGTATAGATCTCAAGAACAATATTCCATCTAATAAAACTAACATTTAATTAAAATTCAAATATTCTCTTTTAGGTAGACTCTAGTTTTGATGGTTATCATGAAAGGGGAAAGGTATGAATTTGCATAATCGATATACTAACACTTTTTCTATATTTATATTCACATTATGATAATCATAACTAAATTATATGGTTAATTAATTTATTAATTAAACCACACCATTCACGGCTTGTAGCACTTATTAAGCTGTCACGATGATAATGCGTTAACAGATGTTCTGTTCCAGATTGCTTCTAGTCCGCTGAACTACGGATTTTATCATTCATATCCTTACGAGCGTTATGAAAAGAGAAGTTTGGACGATTGGCCTTTGTTGAATATACCGCCAACCTCACAACCACCGACGACAACTCATAGTCTACAGTCGAATGAAGAAGAGCATAAAAAAATAGATAAAGGACAAAAACAGCACAACAAAGAAAAACCTAATATAACAAAACGTACAATTGATGTTACTTGGAGACCAAATAACATCAAAGAAGTAGTACAGAATCGGGAAGCAAAATTTTTCCCTGTGTACCCTGGAACGTTGCCCACGGTATTTAATGCAGTGAACGTTCCTTCTCCTGTCGTAGATTTAACGACGAGGCCAGGCGAAATCCAAGCAGATTATGCTTTAGATCTACCTTATAATGGACTTCGCTCTCAAAGTCCCACTGCTGCCGTTTGATCTTGACATCTTCGTAAGATTATTTCAAGCATTAATTAATGTTGTTTCTCATATTTATTCATATTTTAAACAAGTTTTATATCCGAATAGACATGTATTTTATTATATTTATTGAAGCGAATAAAATTTATTAGAATTTGATTGTTTTTTTCAATTGAAGGAACACTAACTGTTCAATTAATTACACAGTAATTGTAATTGTTTCATTATCATCATATTTTTTCTATTATTGTTGTGTAACGAAATATCCTCATAAAATATTATATTACAAATTTTACCTAAAATATTAAATATAATTGGTCAGTTTTCATTTACTTAGTCGCTTTTATGTTAAATAAATGTAATTAATCATATTTTCTAATGTTGATGGCAGATTTACCAAAACAATTGAAAGAAATCAAAATAAGTCAAAGCAAAGAATTGTTATTTACCAATGTATCGTCCAAGCTGAATATACTGTAAGAACTATTACCGATCAAGCTAGTAAATAAAGTGTTAATCTCTTAAACTTGAGAATAGTCTCAAGAAAGAAATACTCAGGAAGCAAATCAATAGAGGGGACTATAAAACCTAAGTGCTTAAAGGTTATGATCTGAGATTAAACATACCGATATCCATTATCGCCGATAGTAATAAAACAGCTATTCAAGAAAAATTTTAAACGATCAGTTACACGATAGACAAGACGTCATAAAATAGAGTTATGGATTAGGTATATGGAAAATAAATATTAAAACTTTACTAAAGGTCCCAAACTTCACGGTAAAAGACCTACAAGTACTAGTCATTATAAAATTAATACGAAATTTATCTTCAGCTTTCATTCAATATGCATGTCCTATTTTAATTTGTTTAAGTTCGACCCAATTTAATCATAAGCAATTTTATCAGACGGCGTTTTTACAATTCATTTAAATGTATTAGAACTAGAGTATATTTAAATAGTGTTGTTTTATACTTATTAGTATTTTATTTTTATTTTCTAAGAAGAAACGACACGACTCAAGTGAAAATTCTATGTATTTTTAGGCGGAGCAATAACCGGCAAAACCTCCCTTGTCCCGTGCCAGGCTGTATATGGGAAGGCATTTCCCCACGATAATTAGGACGTGACACAATATGTGTTAACTCGAAAACCCTCTTCAGAAAATAAAAAATAATGCCCAGCTATAAACTGTCGACATGTAAATGCAATCTGGACGTACAACAAATAGTTAATAAAACCTTATTTATACTTTTGTATAAATAGAAGAAAAGATAAAAGATTTAGACACGTGTATTTCATTAATTATTACAAACTTTAGTAATTTATTCCAGTTATATTAATCCGAAGTTTAAAGTTGTGCGCACCAAACTTCGTTGCAGTCGCACTTGCAAAGTGGAATCACTTTAACACGTAAAACTTTATATTAAACTGAGATGGGAAAGTTCTACGGGCTCTTTATAATTACTACAATACGTAGAGATTTAATCGCAATAAGTAATAAAGGGTATGTTATTAAATCACAGAAAAACAATTGAAAAGACAATATTTTTTCAATTGTTTTACCACTTTTGTATCACTTTTCTCCAGACATTGTTTTAACACTTTTCTCCAGACCCAAACTTAACCAATAAGTTTCTGATCTTGTTTTAATCATTTGATGAAGGTAAAGATGAACTATGAACTATGAACTACTCGTGTTATTGTTGTTAAATGTTATATTGTTGTAAATCAATTCTCCCAATCCCAATCGAATTTCTGCCAGAGCATGACAGCTTTTATTAGGTATATGACATACCTACTAATAATAGGCGATATAAAAAGTACCCGTAGCACACAAGCGTATTTGCGTAAATATAAAAATATGCGTAAGTTACATTGACAATTCATAAATTATTATTTTTTTTAATTTATTTAAAAAACTTACAATCTTTGTTACAATTTTTGTTCACTTAGGACCTATAAAGAGGTTTGTGCAGACCCTGCACATTCTCAGTCATATATGTATGAGGGTACATTGCATTTTTCCTTTGAATACGTATTATAACGCACATTGGAAATTACCTCCCGTGGCTCGTTAAAACAAAAGTACAGTCAGTTGTTGCGGACTGTACCACTGTCAAGACGAAGAGTAACGTATTTTATATCTTTCGAGCAAAGATTTGAAACGTACGCGTACGTTACCTTTATGTGAATATATGTTGTTTTTATATATATTTATCGCATTTAATTAGCATACATTGTATACGTTTGCGTCTTATCGATGCATTTATCTCGTAATTACAAGATTAGGTTATCTGCGTGGGTAACAAAAAAGATATAATTATTACAATGTTGCACATTAACTTTACATTTACAACGAGATTTGTAAAGATTTACATATATTTTGGGTTTATTCTTGCCTCAATCTTCCGTATCTGTCAATATAAGCAGATAAAGAAGTTTTTTATTCTATGATTTGGAAGGAAAATACTTCCTTATCCGGGACTAGCAACCCGCCCCAGCTTCGCTCGGGTATATAGATAAACAAAAATAAAATAAAATATAGCCAAGGTTACTCGGTTCAGTAATTTTGAAGTTTATAAACAAACAAATGTTTTCTCTTTATAAAATTTAGTATTGATGTGTAAATTCTCGCTTTATTTCGTAGAATTATTTATTTTATACTTTTTTTGTACATAAGCAACCAAAAATGGATAATTTATTAACATAAGGTCAATCCAATGTCTGGGGATTGATCCCAGGAATTGACGCTTGGACATCAGATCACATATTAATATGTGGCACTGGGCCGTCAGTGTTTAAACTAAAATAAAATTGATAATACTTGCCCTCGCTGTTTGACGTTAGGCTCACCAGCTGGAACATTTAAGACCTAATAAGTGCGGTGAATGGCTGATCGGTATCAATCTTTTTTCTTAATCTTTAAAGTACGCAAGATCAAGAAATTTGATTAAATTTAAATTGCCTTTATTTCATTTCTTTTGTATTTATAAAGTATTTCGAGCATGCTATTATCAAGAAAATGCTAATAATGCATATTTTTTAATGATATTAAAAAAAACTAATTAAAAAAAAATTGTGGACGTTCGGATGTCTGACGACCAAAAAACTTAACGTATCAGGACCATCCATACTATATTAGATTCAGCGGGACACCGGATTGTTTGCTATTTAAAATTACTGTTAAATTCGGTGTTGTTTTAATATAATCAATAATAAACCGACGTCGACTGGTCTTTTTTATCAAAACTATCAATTATTTTCTTTTTCTTTGATGAATGAGTGTTATGAGGCGTGCACTTTTGGATTTTCCAAACTATTTTTTTCGTTATTTGATCAAGTGTACCGCACTTTTAAAACACAACGTAGGCGTAGATATTTTTGCACAATCGATTCGCGATCATGCAAAGTCTATTGAGGTCAATTGGCCAACAATTAGATCCAATCAGCGCAATGACCGCACGTGGATTAGGCATTAACGTAAAGCCACTAGCGGTCCCTTTGAGATCGAATGTCGAACGCATTAAGTCGACCAAGTTCATATTAATAATGAATAATTATTACTTGGACGACCATTCTTCAGAAAGCTACGCCATATTTTGTATCAATGACAACGACAAGTATGCAGCATTGGGCAGCAACACCAGTCATTGGCAAGTGACGCACATCGCTCGTAGAACCGAAAGCGTTTTATGCGAGTATAGATAAGTGAGATTATAATTTTAAATTATAATTTATCAATAAATATCTACAATAATGTAAAATATCATGATCAAGAATATATATAATATTCAAATAACTAAGCCAGCTTATACCAATGACGCATAACCTAAAAAGTTTTTGTTTTTATGGCTTCTTGTGTTAAAAAACAGCAAAATGTGTTCCTGGTCTGTATCGATAGGTTCACACCCTGTAACGTTTGTGACCTTATTAAATGCGAGGTCTTGGGTAATCGGATAGTGATTTTTATGAATATCTACACAAATTCGATATTACATAATCGCTTTAATGTTGTCCATGAATTGCAACAGGGACGCAATTAATGCCTTTAATATTTTACTAATTTGGACCTTCGAGCTCTAACTTTGGCCCCTCGAGCTGTAACTTAGAAACTTCTTAAATTGGCAATGGTCGTATCAACATAGTACATTTTTCACTCATTGATCGCTTTACCTAGGCTATGCCAAGTGATTTGTAGACGTGCTAACGACCCGATTACTTTGATATCAATTGATAAGATATTATTTTGTGCATCAAAAAACCTTATGAATCTAATTTCTTAATTTATTGATACCGCTTGTGTTCAGCGTGCCCGTAACCAATGCAAGTGTACGCTTGACTTGGCTGTTCATGTTCTTGGAACGTGTTATAAAATTTAAGTCCACAAGGAATAATTTATACAAGGGTCATGTATCGGCCATTCCGTACAGCGTATCCGCTTAGCACAAATCGGAGCTCAGCTAGGGGCTTGGCTTTATTAGAGATCTCATAACGTTTTAACAGCAAAAGCATTATTACCTTGTGCCTTGTGACCTCGCCCTTGTGACCTTCGCAACCAATTTTATATGAAATATGTTTGGTAGGATTTCATTTGTGACGAATCTTGTGACGATCATGTGACGAAACCATAAAAGCTAAATAATTGATTTGATAGGTTTGATAAATCTATCAAGGACATCTTACCCTGAAAATTTCAGCTTTCGGGCATCATCCAGACTAGATACAGTACAGGAGCTATGGCGGGTCGAAAATACGACGAAACGCTTCGAGAAAAAGCAGGTCCCTTTGGCTCGTCTTGGCGGGCCGGAGTACCGTGCCCCCAGATATCCGTAATTTTTATTCTACCCATATTCACTGGTATGAATGCTTGTCTTTTCTAATTTCACTACTTTAACTTTTAGAAATCTCTCCAAATGTGTATTTGATGCTGTTTGTTCGAGTGGTTACAGATACTCTAGTTGATTTTGAAATACGAAGTCTTGATTCACTTTTATACACTTTATATTTCAAGAACACAATAAAACATTACTGACACTTGGTATAAGACACCTCTTAAAGTATGCCACAATTACGACTCGATAGCAGCGAGCCGATTTCCGATTGTCTCCGTTCTGAGAAACGTTTTGCCAAACCATTCCCCAAAGACGTTTAATATTACTACCTCAGTCTAAAAGTAAACTGATTGTGTTGCGGTCTTCTGACCAAAGATATATAGGAAATGTATACAATTATTAAGAGGAAGCTACAGTATTCGTTAACATTACAGAGCAATTTAAAATCCTAGGTATGAATCAAAAAGTATAAATGGTTTTAGTTATATCAAACTAACAGCCCGACCCGGCTTCGCACGGGTATTTATCAAAAATGAAGCCGGGGCGGGCCGCTAGTTTTAACATAAAAAAGTAATTATTGTAAGATATCTGTAATAGTTTGACACATGGTATCGCGGACTTTTTTTGTAGATATTGATGTCTATAGCTTATGTTCATGAGGGATAATGTAGTAAGAATTTTCCAAATCGGTCCAATAGTTTCAGTCTATTGAATTCAAAAAAACAATCAAATATTTGAATGAATCTGTGAATATGGAGTCGCTATCGAATTCATTCTTCCCTCGTGTTAATGATTGCAGTTGTCTTTTCGTCTGCCCCTACCGCGTTGAGCAGTATGTAATGGCTTATTACCATTTTGTCCTTGGTTACCCCGCAAGAGTTGTTATGCAGGCATTGGCCCGCGCAGTTCTGTTTAATTGTGCGTGAAGTGTTTACACCGAAAACATAATTATGTCTGCTCACACAGTTCCCTGATCAAAACAATCGCAATCATGTTTGAGCTTTGTTTATGTCAAACAGAAAACGAAAATACAATGACGATGAGATAAAAAGAAAGGCAATTTTATTTGACTTAATCCACGCGTGTATAGGACTTGACTCGTGTCATTATATCTTTGTCAAAACGATTGGAAATTTTGTTCACGGTACGTACAGCAAGTATAAGGATGTGGAATTGCAAACGTCTAACAAACTAGTATGTCCTGTTCTTTGATGACTTCCTTTCATAACAGGTGGGGTTGTCGTCGAGCCCTAGTTCATTCGTTGTAAAAACAAAGTAGTGGAGCCTGTTGGCAATCACCTTGTTATATAAATCACCTGATGGTCGACTTCTACTTATTAATGAAGGTCAAAAGAATAAGATTACAATTCAAAGTAAAACCATTCAATGTATCCGGCCAGTTGTGGCACACAAGTCCAATATGAAGGAATTATATCTCATTATATATCAACGATACAGTTAATGAGATTGAGAACCTCCTGTATATAACTAACTCTTTAAGATCATACTGTTTGTTCAACATATTATCGAAACTATTTGCAATCCTTTGCCGTACGCACAATACCGGAAAACTTACATCAATTTGTCCGAACTAAAGTTTTAACAACAAAAGGCTTAGGCTAGCCGTATGTCTAAATGTCGGATAGGAAAATAGGAACGAGAGAAATAATTATGCTATATAAAATAATAATATTCCTTAAAGCATGGGGACTGATGAATACGAGTTTTATTCGTAACTAAGTCGAGAGCTCTAAAACGATTTTTTTACCAAAAGATTAACAAAAGCTAAACGAAATTAGCTCTTATGTTATTTACTATATTTACTTAGTTATACTTAGTTATGGTAATAAATAGTATGTTGGAAAAATAAAGGAACCAATTAATATAGCATTGTATATCTAGTTAGTAGCTAAAAAAAAATACTTTATTTTATATAATAAATAGTTGAAGTCAGGAGGCACAGCTAGTATATCCCAGATGGCATTAGGCATTGCAATAAGTATGAGACGATACCGATGCTTGAGGAATTAGTCGCTAATAACGTAATGAAGCCTTCGTCGCCCCGTAATACCTTGGCACGTGCGTTTACTTTTGTTACGTGACTATTGTGGGGACGGAAATACTCTACCTGCGAATTTGTGGAGTGACAACTGGGAAAATAATGGCCCCAGAAGATTCGAAACTTACGGCCGCATATACTGGATGACTCACAGTAGAAAGTCTTTTCTTGTAAGGCCCCATCTTGTGATAGGCCGATAATCTGATTTGAGGGACTCAATTGTGTGAAAGAGGCAAGAGGCAATCTTTGTGGATTACCTACGTCAGTATTGGACGTTTTTTCCCTGTTAACTAACGAAATCTGGCATGTTATTCTCACGATTACGACCTCTAATTCTAAGGTGCTATTATCATATCGTAGAATACGTCGTGTATTCACTTCATGATTTGTAAATAAAAGAATTCAACTTTACCTCATGAGTATAATGATTATATAATAACTTATAAAATAAACTATTACGTTAGTAGTTCGTATTATAAAACGTTAAAAGGTTTTGTCACCTTTATTTGGTCAAACTTTATAAATATAATTTGTCTGCTAAGAGCGGGTCATTTAATCTGACCCAAAATAAGACTCCATCCATTGCATAATCCTTAAGTTATTGAAAATCTTAAAACATACGCAGTGACCAAACATTTTGATAAATCACCACAAGTGGCGAGAGGCAAGTTCGATCTAATGAACTGGATAGCATAGACTTCGAAGAACTCTTACCCTTTGGTGAGTCCAGACCACTAAAGTTCTGTCTGCTTTTCATCAATCCGTTAAGTTAGTCAAGGATAAATAAAGACGTATACCAAACGATAACAAAATTTACATCGATCACGTTTCCTTCATTTGATAAGAATATAATGAGTTTACGTTGATAACACATATAAACAAAACTTCACTTCGTTAATCACTGCCTACTTTATCTGCAATTCGTCGTAGATTAAATTTATAAATCTCGTACAGTCGCGCCAAAAAGTGCGCGCAAATGTGACACCTAATGTCATATTCGGCGCGTAAATGACACACCTAATGTCATATTCGGCGCGTAAATGACACACCTAATGTCATATTCGGCGCGTAAATGACACACCTAATGTCA
>DWTW01003413.1:0-10030 GCA_018246275.1 Papilio slateri
TTTCCCAAATTTATGAAAAGTATTGGAGGTATATAAAGAAAGTAATATATGAAATAATTACAGGTCACGCAAAGCTCTATTTAAGTAAATTAAACTCTGTTTTTTTTACTAGACGGCGCTGTTCTTAATTTTGAAATGAAAGTATATATATTTTAAAAACCTATAAAAGAAAAACAGATACTCTAAAATATAGTATACGAGTGTTCCACCGGCTGCAGTGTACTATAATTATATTACAAACGATCTTATAATCAGTTGTAATCGATAGTAACATAAAAGTAATAAATTGCACAGTTTTAATTATTCTTTTTCACACGGGGAACGCGCATCCTACCAATACAATCATATTAAGTTCCTCAGCTCTCGAAGTATTACCAACAACAATTTCCCACCCCGAGAAACATTCATCAACAGTAGGATTCCTATTTCCAAACCTTAACAACTTTGGGTGATTGTACTCCCTTTTATCCCTACTGGCTCACAAGGAGTGCTCACCGTTCCACGGTGACCTCCTGTAGCCTTAACGGCTTGACCGACCTAGAAGAGTGAGCGGTCATTAGATTCCTATTCTTGTGCCGAGTGTCATAGGCTTGTCATTTATATAAGATGATGTGATGAATGACGATAATCATACTCAGTCTTTTTTTTTAAATTAACTATAACTTACAGGCGCACAGCGCATACAAGAATAGCGTGTATATTTATAAGCGCCAATAGTCTAATAGTTAAGGGTACGGCCCGCGCAACATGTACAACATGGTCGTGGGTTCGAATCCCTCCATTCGACTTTTGTCGTGAACCATGTCCAAGCAAGATTAAAACTTGTTTGGACATGGTTAAAAAAATATTAGTAAATTATTTCGATAATCTACTAATATTTCATATACATATGTGTCCGAGGAGGATTGGCGGCAGGCAGGCGGCCGTCCGTAAAAAAAAGCTATAGCCAAAACCTATTACAGTATGGACTACGGTCGACCCCACTTAAAGTGGGAGAAGGGCAGAAAGAAAAAAAACGTGGTGATGATCACTTAACATGAGTTACACAGGTACAAGTTTGAATCTTTTTGAAAAAAAATATCCGACGGCAGTCCTACTTCATAAAAAGTTGCTCTGACTCGCCCTAAAAGATTTTCTTTTAATCTTTAAACTGACAAGATCACTTAGCGATGACAGTTTAATTTACCTACAGGTTTCATTTCCAATATTTTTTAAGAAAATTTCATAATGGAATAAAAATACCCTTGATTAATTTTTAATTTAATATACAAAGTTTGAAAGTATTTAGCTTATTCTTACGAAATTTTGTAATATATATACAACAACAATAAACATCAAAGGTAAACCTTAAAGGTTTTAAATAACAAAATTAAAGAACTTTCAAAATAGAATTAAAAGTATATTTTGAAAGTTCTTTAATTTTGGTTTTGTTAGTTGAAGGTTTAAGGTTTGATTTTACAAAGCCAAGTTTCATAGTACAGGTGGTGTGGGCACAGTGTCGAAATAGGAACGGTACGTATTGTTCAATCAATGTCAGTAATATGTCAAAGGCTCGCTGTGATGGATCAGTGAATGTTCAATCACGGGTTACACAAGGTACATGGTAAACGTTGTTGTATTTTAAATAATAAAAAACAATATTTTTTTTAATTAAATATAATCGTGACAAAAAACAAGATAGTTATTATAATATTTCCTATTTAAAAAGCAATAAACAAAAATATTATCAAATCGTCGTTTGTGTTTTTCAGCTAAGATACGTCCATTCCTGCATGTAAGCCGGAAGAAGATTGCGATACAGATCGGTTTCTAGCCGCCATCGTCCAGTGGGATTCTGCAACCATAACCAGATTATCGGTCCATCTTGATGCCTAACTAAGCTGCGTTATATTAACAAAAATATTTTTAAAAGGAAAAATAAAGTTATGATTATATAACTGTCGTGTGTTTTTTAAATCCCCAATTGCATCTTTATCGTCTATTCCAGTTCTAAAATTCGATTAGATTATTTTTTTTAATTAGAAAAAGCTGACGCAAAAATTTAATCATGATCTCAGTAGTTCAACTTTCAGTATGGCTGGACAATTTTCTTTAATCGCAATCTAAAACACGTAGACCAATAAAGCTGGCGGGACTAATGTGTCTAAACCACGACGATGCAACTAAGTCAAAGCACGTACGAGTTCCACACGAGACGTCTCAGATCAGAGCAGACGCAATAAAGACCTTTATGTTGGCGAGCTACTAATTGTTTTTTCCTTTTTTAAGTTTTACGTTTTCAAATACAAATTAAAAATAACTTTGAAGTTAGATTTTGATGCTCTACTAGCGGTGTCAGTAGACGTTGTCTTGCATGAATGTTCGCTTGACTGCTATTAGTGGGTTCAACTAAAGTTTTTTCGTTATTCGTCTAAAAATTAAAAATCCCGGAAGCTCGATGGCAGCGCCACCTGCCGGGTCCAATCAAATTTAAACCATCATGGGACCCACTCATCATTTCATAAAAATCGGTCTCGCCGTTTTCGGGGTGTTCAGTCACATACACACGCCTATAAATACCATGCAATAGTAGTTCGCTCTATGTCTGCCGTTAGTATTTATTACCGTAGCAGTTAGGATAGCTGAGTCACCAAAATACGGTATTCATTTGAGGTTGTAATACTTCACCGATCAAGCCGACCCATCCTGGTTTTGCTGACTACCATTCTTACACTCGTTAACCGGCATGTACCGTATATAAAGGTATCTATCTCTATCATTCTGATTGTGGCAGTAGTATAGTATTATATATTTATTATATGGCTTCACATCAATAGTATTACTTGTTCCTTGCTACCACACTCTTAAAAAAAAACTATATAACAATGCAACTTTTTTTCAATGCATATTATCGAATCGAAGTTTTATTTCATCCTTAGTTTATTTGATTGTTTTTATTTGATGCATTGAGCTAGTTAAGTTACAGATTTACAACATCCGACATGAATAGCGAACAGAAATATTTTTTTTTTAGTCTAAGCTACAGGCTGGAAAAGAGTCATCTGTTCGCCTCGTTTACCTGGCCCCCACGTAGCGGGCCACATATTGAAGCAGATTTATGTTCCCGGATTCTTGTAAGTATCGAATGAGATTGCTGTGCCCAAATGCGAGCGAACGTTTTCGTGCACAACAGTTTTAACTGAGTTTATGATTGTTCGAAGTTCCGCCGGGTACGTCGACGAATACTTATTGCTGTATTGTTGCAGTCAAACGTCGATATATTTATGTGCCTTAAAACACTATTTTTTTTTAAATAGTAATTCATACTATAGTTCAAATATATTTTGAATTGAAGTTAGCTTAGCCTCAATCTATTTATGAGCTATGTAAATATTATGTTATTAAATAAATTATTATGTACTATCTGTTGCCCGCGGCTTCGCACGCATTCGTTTGTTATTTTCTTTGCAGGATTTTTTTGTATCTGCATATAATGACTTGGAATTATGTTCTTTTTTCGGGACAAAAGGTATGTTCTTTTCTGCACCCCGGACAATGTGTGTGCAAAATTTAATGATGATTAGTAGAGTAGTTTACGTTAAAACGTACCAAACACACTCATTTTCACATTTATAGTATTATAGTGGTTTATTTAAATTTTTATATATGCACGCCTATGAAGTTCCTAAATTATTAAAGTGATGTAGTGTATGCAAATTTTGCAATGCAAAAAATGCAATATTTTATGGGCAATGTTTCTATTTTTAATAGTGACTCAATGTGTTAATTTGAGACTAAAGTCGTCGGATATCGAAGGTTTGCTTAACGTAAAAAATCAAATAAAGCAAACAAAACTATTAAAATACGTAATTTTGCATCGTTTTTTTGTCAGGAACTGTCGTTGAATTAACTGATATCATCACTTGAAACTACTGTACCATTCATTAAGTTTTGTATAAAAATATTGCGCATAAATGGAATATTAATTTGTTAACGCGATTAAAACTTCTTCTTAAGTAGAGTCGCTTTTTTTCAGAAATCGAATCAGTAACGCGTATCATTATTTGAGCCGTCAATAGTTAAACAAACTGTTGGACGAATTTTTGGGCAAATATTTTGTCTCGTTTTGTGACCTTAATCAGATCAAGGGCACCGGTGAAAAGTCTCAGCTAGATAATTTTAGATAGATCAATAGTATTTCTACATCTAATACAAATTATCTCTCCGTAACGCATCAGCCTTGAGAGAATAGTGATGGCAGAAAGTCTGGCAACGCTTTTATCTCTAATGTAACAAGTGATTTGTGTTCGAAAGTTGCGCAAAATATAGACTAACCTACATTTGCTCAGGAAAAAAAAGTTAAATAGTGCTCAGGTACTACAAAAAGAATTTAGTATTGAAACATACACGTATATACAACTATCTAAACTAATATTATAAAGAGGAAAGATTTGATTGTTTGTTTGAATTGAATAGGCTTTGAAACTACTGTACCGATTTGAAAAACTCTTTCACCATTAGAATCCTACTTTATCCCTGATGAACATAGGCGATTAATTTTTTAATTAGATGTAACCCAACCTGTGAAAAAAATCGTTATATCTCGTACGCTTCGGAAATTATTGACAATAGAGCAAAGTGATGCACTACAATTTTATAGAGGACATTAATATCTTCAAGCAAGTCCGAGATACCATTTGTCTATCTATTACAGTTATGTCACTATAACTACTTGTTTATGATAAAACTAGCGCCCGCCTCGGCTTCATTTTTGTTAAATGCCCTTGCGAAGCCGGGGCGGCCGCTAGTTGTTTAATAAAACAATTCATAAAAAACATATCTTGTGTGAAAACAAGGCCACATTATTAATATATATAAACATCGTACCGGCATTATTGATCATTGGCAAACTAAAGGCCCGATCCAAAGGACACCATTCACTCGCTAATAGGATTAAGGGACAAAAGACATAAATTATTTACTTTAGCACCGGAAACCGTCCTATAAATCCCGCAGGTGAGGATTTATACGTCCGAGGAAATAACTACGTTGTTTACAGTCAGCTTCACACATCGACTTTCGCTCGGTAAAACAAATATGAAAGTTACAAAGTCAAGCTATAGTATCTTTTTGTATATTAAAAATAAATCATAGAATGTGACAAAGGAATAAGGAAGATCTCTCGGACTGACAGAAAAACAGGCTGGAGAAATAATATATACGATTTTTAATCTCTTAGATAACAGACACTAATTCAAATTAAAGTAGATCATCGATTATCCGGATGTCGCTCAACCGAATGACCGCTTAACTGAACTGCTGTCTCGTATATACGATGTTGTACGTTCCCATGTATGGGGGTCGGCATAGTATGACCGTAGTTCATACTGTAACTTAAGTCTTCTTTAAGCAGTGTGATCAAAGACAATTCCGTGGCTGAGACAGTCGAATGTCACGAGGACCGTTATTACTCGGTTTCTCAAACAACCATGTCTCCCAATTAGTTCGAATAAACGACGCTCTACTGTACTTCATGAAAACAGAAGTGAGATAAAGAAAAACCAATCGAACAGTACACAAGGGATGAAAATGTATTGGAGAGGGGAAGAAGATTGAAAAAAATATTAGAGAAGAAAAGAAGATGTTCGAAGAGAGAAGAAGAAGTACCTATAAAAACTTAAATATATTATAAATGCGAATGTGAGTTTGTTTGTATGTTTGTTACAATATCAAGCGTAAAGTACTCACCCTGTCATCGAGAAATTTTGCACAAACATTGTCGGGGGTACAGAAAAGAACATAGGATACCTTTTATCCCGTAAAAACTTCTCGGAGGACAGATAAATATAATCGGTCGCCATGGTAATATGACACGACAATAACAACTTTTTGACCGTTTGTTACTGTCATGTATTGTGTTTGACATTCGACTAAATTTCACTTTTTGACATTTACCTTATTCACTTAAATGCCAAGCATTTAAAATGCGACATCAAGTTACAAACATTTCCAGCAAGAAACAAATGAGTGCTAAGCCGCGGGCAGCATCCAGTAGATGACAAAAGACATATCTATTCCTAGAAAAGGTATATTCACAGATTTAGATTTGACTACATATCAACGTTTCACGTAACTTTTTATGTATAACTTTGTAATCAACGTAATCAAATTCCATGTTACTGATTATAATTAGGTGTGTAAATATGTTTACAGCGCGAAATGTATAGATATATAGATACAAGCCACAAGGGTTAGTTCGCAACGTATGTTTCAATGTTACTATTAAAATGTAGTACAAGATATAGGATGTAGCGTTTTGTTTATAATCCTAATCTAATAATACAAAGTAAGCAATTCTTGTACATTTGTAGGCGACTATCTCGGAAACGGCTCGAACAATTCTGATGAAATTTTGGATTTATACGGATTTTATTTTTAAAATATATCTATAGTAGTAGGAGGTTGTTTTCCGTGATTCCACGGCTAGCGCGTATTTGTAGAGCAACACCTCGACTGTACGTAGACAGGAACGCGTGCGTGTATCTAATGTACGGATGTAACTCACGCACAGAGCCTAGAACCCGTAAGGCAACTGCGGATGAAGGAAGGAGCACGCAGGTTTGCTGCGCTGTGCCGGTGCACCCTTTTACGTCACGCTGATACCTTAAATGGTGTGTTCCGCAGCGACTCGTGCGATGTTCCGAGCCGCCATTAAGTTTGGATCAGGCTAAACAAAATTAATAAAAAATATTAATATTTGCTGTAGAAACAAGTAATTGCTAATTTAAAAAAAAAACATAAAAGATCGACAAAAGACACTCCGGGGAATAATATGCATTTAATGACCTTACTTTTCAAAATCGGTGAAGCCGTTTAGGTTACAGAAGGTCACAATGGAACCGAAATATATACATATACATACATAGATCCATCCATCCATCCGTCCACTCATACATCCATCCATACATACATACGCGAGAAAAACAGTACCCTCCTTCTGGGTCAGTTGGGTGAAAAATTAAATCGCTGTCGTAAATTGGTACAAATTGAGGTATAAGGCGCACGTTCGTACCTCAGAAACCGTAGCTCCGAGTTTCTCGTACTTTGTTCGGTCCCCCGGGACATGTTTCGGTGGTATATCACATTACGGTGTACTGCTCAATAGAATATAAGTTTTTAGTCTGATATAATTGTAGGATAAAATTGTGTTATTTAAATAACACAATTTTGAACAAAAGGTGGGACTTTTCCAGATACCACTCTCGTTCAGCCGTGTCTTAGTTCTCGGTTCTCGCTCGACGGAAGGTTTTAAGAGATGTCTCCTTGCGTGTCAACTGTCGCCGCGCGCCGCTATGAACTTGGAGTTGTTTTCAATCGAATATGGCTTTTGTGGCTATTGTTTGGTTATTGTTTGATTAAGTTTTCTGATTTCTCTCAATGAATGAATGAATGAATGGAGAAAGATTCATTGTATTATAAAGATGTTTGATATCGAGCATGAAGACAGAGGAGACATCCCGCCCCTGTCCAATCCTCTTCCCCTTCCAATCCTACTTTAGCCCCCTATAAAATAATGAGAAATGGAAGGAGACTGGAATTGGGCCTTCGACACCTCACTTATCAAACGAAATATTTTTACTTCACGCCTGTCTTCTGTGAGGTCGTGGTATTTCACAGATCGAGCCGGCCCATTCGTGCCACAGATGTTGTTGCGTGCTGTTAAATTTTCCCTGCCTGCCCCTGTTAAATTTTCTATAATTCGTCTATTATTTTTCCATTATTACATACCTTAACTTTTGTGCCTAAATTTACTTACTAGTATTTCTAAAAATGATTCCTAGTAGCTATTCTGACCACGTTCTCTATGTTTGTCTCATAAATCAAATAAATCATATAATTCTCTGAAACCATGATCCATGTACGCCGTAGCTTAAAGTTGACAGCTAACATGACAAAGCTTTTGAAGTAGTGGCCATGTCGCCTCTTTCTAAGAAAAATTAAACGCAAAAAATTCCGAGAAGCTGCGAGCATGAGACGACGGGCGCTGTGTTGAGGCGATTGTAATATTATTTACCTATATTTTAAAATATAGGTCGCATATAACAGTAGTTTATCAATTACAAAACCTTATGCTTATCAATATCAAGAAATAATTTATGTTGTTACGTTAATTAGAATAAAGAACCTTGATCATTGACGACATTGAGCGTTATTACTAATAAAAATATTATATAAAAATAATTAGTTATTACAAGTTTGTGGACTTAGTAAATTAGTTTTGTTTCCTTTCATGTGACATGTTTCAAATGCGTATTACTCTATTAAAGCGCTCTTTGTTGTGAATGTTTCGCCTACAAACTTACTCGACAAACGCCACAAATTGTATTTCGCGGTATCACAAAAGATTTTAACAATATACAAGTTATAAGCCGTCGTGACAAGGCCTAACTTGCTAAGAGCACAATAGTTCCTTTACAGTTTACGCAAACATTTTATTGTTTTCAATTTGACGAATTGTTATTTATTCAAATGATACTATATCAGGCTTATGTTGTAGTAGTAGGCTTCTATTTCAACTATTGCTTCTATTATAATATATCAAGAATTGAATATAAATATAGATTTTAAATTTCATATTCGAACTTATACAAATCCAATACAGCATTTTGCAAATCATATTCGTACTTCTCAAATAAAATTTCAAAAAAATCAAAAGGCTTTTGAAAGTCAAATTCGGACATTTAATTATCAAACTGATATGGAAACGTCAAAATTTGATTATCAAAAGGCTGAAATTGATTCGTAAAATTCTGATTTTTTTATTAAAAACCTATAGATAAATTCAAACGTATGTATATAATGATTACATATGCCTCCCCTAACGTTCGCCACAAGAATCGGTCCCTTGCCGCCCTCGTCCTGTGCACCTCCACAACCTTGACCAGATCGTCGGTCCATAACGTGGGGCGTCCACATTATGGACCGACGATCTGACTTACGATATATCATCCAGGTATATGTATATGCATAGGTATTTTTACTAAAAAATATTTTTATGGACAGTCGGTGGCAATGGATTAGCGACCCATCTCACTTCAAGTGGTCATGTTGTCACGTCACTACGTCTAAGTGAAGGAGTTGCCAGCCTTTAATAATGGAATAGGCTCTCTTTTCTCGAAGAATCCTTTAGATAATACTACTTATGAGCCGATCCCAGAGAATGGTCGTGCAAAATAGAAAATTATACAAGAGCGCATTGTCATAGGTCACTTCTCTTATACCATTGGATAAGGTCAATTATTGTTTAATTTTAATCCGTGTGTTATGATTATAATTTTGTTTAAATTGAGTATTTTTCTTATATTATAGATATATATTTTTATTTAATAATGTTTCGATAAAATGTTTTACTTTTTAGGAAATTAAAGTCTGGTTTGTATTTTTATAGAAATACTTATGCGTTTATTTTGTCTCTAAGGGCCATAGATTTACATTATATAATTATTTCTTTCATTAAATGAATCGTAAAAATATATGAACGCTAAAGTTATGAGTTATAGTGAACAATGGTTCTGGAAAACTAAATTAAATAAATACTGTAATTTATTTATTATGTTAGCTATTGATTTGCAGTTTAATATAATCAATATATACTTTGATATTTGCATATTTCATTTGACATAAATAAAAATATTTTAAAAGTCACAAACTATTTTATTTATAACAATATTTTTAATTTGTGTTTATAAGAAATATCTCACTAAATCTTTTATTCTAGAACTCAGGCCCAAAAGCTTTGTCGATGTGGTAATAAATGCCTCTAAGTACTTTCCTAAAACCTCGTCTTATACAAATAACACATTTTTGCGTAGTCTTCTGATGTGACAGTTGCTTGGTAGGATCTTCTTCCAGCAAAGTATTTGGTTTTCGACTGCGGCGGTGAATTCGTGCCTCAATAATTAGAGTTATTGCTGAAAATGAAATGAAAGAAGTGAAATCAAAATATAGTTGAACATATATTCAAAATTAATCAATGATATAAATGATGGAC
>DWTW01003414.1:0-10029 GCA_018246275.1 Papilio slateri
TATTTGTGATATTTAAATAAACTTTATTTAACTAGATAATGCGTTATAATAAAACTTTCAATGTATTAAATACCTTTGTTCTATTGTTAGTGTCGTTTTTTCTACAAACGTAGAATAAGGCGAAAGATAAAACTTTTTAAAAGATTTTTATCTCGTTACGCCAAAGAAGTATAACTTCTAATGCGTGTACATAAGTACACACACACTTTTTTTGACGCTGAATAATATTTTTTTTTCAAAAGAAACATCAATTAACTCCATCCTATAATGTATTTAAATCATACTTAATCTCTTTAACCTAGAAGGAGGAAAAATATAGCGAACTTATAGAAATTGAACTCGGGTATATCTTTAAGAATCCTTCCTATTAAACACGAGTGTAACAAAACTTTAAGGCCAAATCGAAAATACGGCAGCTAAAGTAACGATAAATCAATTTGAACAATGTAATAGTACTTCAATATTATATATCAGTAATAAAACAGTTATTATTCATTCAAAGTAATTCTCTGCTTGCGTCGAGGGAGGGTAGGTGGTAAATCGTACACGAGGATGACACGCAGTTAAAATGAGTCAATACTAAGGAAGTTAAAAACACTATCGAACGTAACACGTGTTACGAGGAGAGAACTTTGGATGTAGTACACTGTTATCTACTGTATGTTTACACTAATATAGTACATATATTTGTAGTTGATAATAGTACATTCCATCTTAAAAATAATTCTTAGTACATGCTTATTTTATATCAGACTAGCGGCTCGTCCCGGCTTCGCACGAGTATATAACAAAAATGAAGCTGGGGCGTTTTCACATAAGAAAAGTAGCTATTGTGACATAACTGCAATAGTTAGACACGTGGTATCGCGGACATTGGAGTTCATACGTTGGGTTACCTTATCGAAGTTTTCATACGGATCCCTAACTTTTTTCATTAACCATGTTCATCAAGGATAACGTAGGATTCTATTACCATTAGTGATAGATTTTTTCAAACTGGTCCAGTAGCTTCAGAGCCTACTCAATTCAAACAAACAATCAAATCTTTCCTCTTTATAATATTAGTTGAGCATCAAGCGTCAGAAAGAGCGTTCACCTAATGATTCTTCTGAATAAGACCGCGTTTGTACATGTCATTGCGAGACTGTCCTACTGTCATTTTTACTCTTTCCTTTGGCATGTTTGGGCTAGAGCCGTTGACATACTATTAATGTTGTTATTAGCGTACAATTTAATTTAATACAATTAATTATACATAGCTGGCCCGGCAAACATCGTTCCGCCTTAGAATTAATTTAATCGATAATTGCTGGATGTATTGGTCTCGGCCTCGGGTCGATCACCTCATTGAAGCACCTTGAGATATATGACATTTTTAGTTTTGTTGAATAAGTCAGGATGTAAAATTATATAGTGATCTTTGTAGTTTATGTCATTTCATAAGAAATAACAAAAATGTATGACAATACGCAATTCTTTGATATATCTTTTCTTCATGTTATAAATATTATACATAAATTTTAACTTTTTTCCGCTTTTCTTCTATAGAAACTTTAACTGTGAAAATTTTCTTATTCCTCCGGGAGCCCACAGCTTATATGAAATTTCTCTAACCTGTTTTTCTGTCAGGCCGCCGAGATCTTCCTTATTGCTTTATCAAATTCCATGATTACCCCTCATTTTAAAGCTTTTCAAAAAATATAATGGTCTAAAAATGTACCGTTTCTCTTAAATTCGAGATTTAAAATTGAACTGTATTTGGTGCGCACTGCGGAATTCTGCGTTCGACTAGTTTTGGAAATGCTTCCTTTAGCGCACTTAAATCTGTTTCTATCTTGCAGTACTTAGTATATATATATATAATATAGTCAACATTTAACAACTCCCGCGCATCAGAGGCGCGCGCTTGTGTTGCAAAACCGGCGCGTTGACGATAATAGCCGGCTCATAAAATAAACACGGCGACCGTGATTTATAGCCAGTGTCAACGGGGAAAAACTGACTTTTTAATTCTCCGCTTTCAACGCTTTGATGATGAGCTATTGTTGACCGACTGGGCGCGAGATATGTTCGACGCCAGAGAACTAACGGCTTCCTGCTGCATCATAAGAAAGCGGTATAAATAAATTAAATATACATAGGGAAACTGCGACATATCTATTCGGCCCAATTACCGCGGTGTCTTAGACGAAATTCTGGTCGTTGCCAGTTGTGATATAGTAGGAAGGAATATATGGCTCCTCATAATCTGCCTCATGGAAAAGTTCAAGGTTACTCAAAATGGAGGGGGCAATGCTCTGCGTCTCACTGCGACGTCGAATCAGAAGTGTAATCCGAAGAAGAACCGAATATCCGGAATAGCGGCCATAACCAGGATAACGTAGTATCTGCAACTCATTAGCTTGTGGTAGATGTCTATGAATAGCGATCACTTAATGTCTGGAGAACCGCTTGCACGTTTGCCACCTTCTTCTATGAAAAAGCCTATTCCTAACAAAAAAACGTGCATTGGATAATGATAATGAAACAAAGAAATCAAAATAATAAGTCGACCTCGCGTTACTGAGTATACTTTTCAACGTTACTGAGACGCAATTGGCTAATCTGCTTATCTTTTTTACATATTTTGTTGCAATGCCCCTTACATCACGTAAGGCCTTCCTACATCTACCAGCATAACATTATTACAAACCTGTAAGCAGAGGCAGTGCTACGTGCTTTTATGTTGCTAACGCATTATCGAACCATTCAACGTCATTAATATTATCTGAAAGATAAGATTTTCAGCATTGCAGGAGGAAGTCGAGCTAAACACGTTTTAAATATCACCGCTTTGTTTTCATAGCTGTAAATATTTATATGCTAGTTCTTTTTAAATTTAATTAACATGTACGTATGTAGGGAATAAATAAGCACTCGAGTTCTTAATGCAGAGGGGTAGGCAGAGATCATGGATTTTCATTTGGCACGGTCCTGTACCTCACTCTGTTCTTCTATACCCGTACATAAAGGCATACATGGTGGTAGATCTTGTCGATGTAACTTCGTCTAGATCTAGGACTTCCTCAGCCAACACTGGGACTCACTTCTGCAATATAAAATGATTGATCAATGATTTTTTACTCTTTATTCATGAATGCCAACAAAATATGTACGTAAGTAATGTATATTTTAATTATTTTTTAAAATTCGAAAACTAGTGTCAGTGGCGATGGCGACACATCGGAACGCGGACAAGGCGCGTTGCGCGCGCGCCGCCGCTTTCCCGACTTTCCAGCTGACAGAACAACACAAACAGCCTAACGAAATACATATATTATATGTATTACAATACTCTGTTTCCCGCACTGTGAATAAAAACGTATCATATTATTTATATTTCAGAATAATTCATTGACATTAAACATACTAAGTATTTATTGATTTTATAGTACTATATTGTAATTATGAATGATAGCGTTTTAGTTTATAATTTTTTTTAGTGTGTAATGTGTAATGTAATTCATTTTATTAAAATACGATATATGTATTACGATAAAGATATTTTTTCAAGCTAGGCTAAAACGATAAAAGGTGAAGGAAGTGAAACAAGTCATAACGTTTGAACTCTTTTTTCGTGCATGGTTGGTTACGAGATTTACACTGTATGAGTATTAATATTATAAATAGGTACTTATAGAAATGGATTACAACGTTTACTACTCAACAATCAATAACTTTAATAAGTATATAGTAACTGTACGTACAACTGTACTCTATAATAGAGTAAGCTAATACCATATCTTAACCTATGGTCATCGACGTGGCAAATACTACTATCATTAATTAAAATAAATCAAATGAATTATTTAAAGACGAAGCGAGAACATCGCCGGACGAGTCACTCGTCCTCTATCGTCATGCGCAGGTAGAGACCAGAGGACGACATGCCCATTGTTTATCGCTGTTAATTATTATGCCCGAACGCAGACAGACGCTGCCGAATGCCGCGGCCACTCGTTGCCTGTGCTCGTCCCGCAAAAAAATTGATAAAATATATTCTATATCTACCTGGAAATAAATCCAGAACATGCTTTAAACTATATTTTTTTGTAATATTGTGTACACCATTATAAAATTCTATTAGTGTTGTCTTGAAAGTAAATACATGTCGGCGTTGGACGATCATATTCATCGAAACGGTTAAACGTACGCGAATCACTAGGCATAATATATACGTAGAATGGACGTATCTATGCGCTGCGACTGTCGTACTCCAAGTAAAACGCTCGATTGAGGACCGTTACGTGAAACGTCGAGTGCGCGAGGCGGGGCAGGGATACGACGCCGACGGCGGCCGAGCTGGGCCGAGCGGCGCGGGGCAGGGGTGCGCCACTTTATCGCGCGGGCTGGCAACGCCGCGCGGTGGGCGCCCCGCGCAACCTCTCACTCACCGTTGCCGTCGCCGGCTCGCCGCGCCAGTGTTACCTTTGACGGTCGACCGTGTGGTTGCTCAGTGTCAGTGACGTCGGTGTCGGCGCTCGCGATACACGTCTATGATGTTTCGGTAAATACAAAGTCGGACTCGTGAGTGAACGATAATAATAAGTTTATTATCAAATGTTGGAACACAGTGACAGGTGCAAATATTATTCGTTGGATTTGGATATTTTATGAACTGTGCTAAGTGACAATTTGAATTTTTGAACGTAAATAAAGTGCAGTGGCCCACCAAAAAAGGATTGCAAAGTGCAAAATTTGGATTTTGAACACTTTGTTGGATTGAATTATTAAACACATCGTTCAATCGTTACCTTGGATCGTGTGGAATAAAAGTGAATTAAAAGACAAAAATCTTTTTAAGGTGTGTTATCAATTGCTAGTTTAGGTATTTTCAAATTATTTTATTAAAATACAATCAGTAAATAAAATCTATAAGTTATTATAAATGGCGTTACAGATGTAAAATACAACTCGGTTGTAAAAAATAATAATTTGCCACAGCTGACCAAAAGAGCGACACATAGCTGAAACGTTCATCGATGTTGAATGTTTAACAATTTTTGAAATCGATTATCTGAAATGTTTTGATTTATTGTGTAATTATTTCTGATGACTATATTCCACCTTAAAGTTTAAATAAAAGTGGAAATAAATCAACAGTGAATTTAGTGACTACACAAAAAAATTAAATTAAAGCATAATTTGCTAATTGTGTTTTTTTTTTTAAAGAAGACGCCACGATGAACGTTTCGTTGATTGTTGACGTTCAAAAAGACGGTTAAGACAAAAAAAGCCAGGCAAACGATAATGTTAAAAAAAATCGTGGACAAAAGCCAATTGTTGGAACCCAAAATGAAAATACAGAAAAATATGATGCAGTGTAAGTGGAATATTTTGAGAATACAACAGGATGCGTGGTGTTTCAGGGGGTGCGTTTGAATCGACAGGACGGCGAACTCTGCTAATACGGCTGGGTACGCGGGGAACAATATAACATACGCGGGAGCACAGGCTCCCGATACTGGCAAGCACAACCCCCTGCAAGGGACCATAGGTTACAGAGTAAACGCGCATAGGTGAGTACAGTATAATATTATATTTACCCTTAAAAAAACAGCTATTTTTTTAAACGTTAAGGTGAAAGTCATAGTAGAATTTTATAATTTTTGTAAATAAAAGGTTCAAAGACCAAATTTTGTGTAAAATCAATTAGTATTACTTTACATTATCTAGTATTATTTTTCGTGTGCGACAAATACCTATTTGTCAACGAAACGTCACACCTATTAAGGCACTTACTGTTTTTATCTTATCCGGAACAAGTTTGTTTACATTTCAACAAAACGCTGAAACGTGCCTCGCTTACCTCTACCCGCCTTATCGTGGTTAACAGGTAATAAAATCAAAAACCCTCTATCAGTAAAACTTTTTTCCTACCACATAACCGTGCCATTTGTTTTAGTGTAGAAGTATAAAAAATAAATGCTTACGCATTCGCATAAATCAATCTGTACGTAAATCCCTCATAATCATATGGCAACTGTAAAGTGCACGAGCGACTGACATTGCCGGCCGCGCGCATCACTGCAATTATAATGAAAGAAATGAAATGTGTTCCTCCATTCACACGCACAAACGCTTTCGGCGCCTATCACGCACACTAATGTCCCCCGCACTCACACCGACACAAACTTAACGCACACTAGCACAGCGCACTCACATTAGCGTGCGATGGGAATGCAAGCGGTGACTGCACTTTAGCTCTTACAATAAACACAAACAAACAAATTATTAACACTGAGCGCATCAAATAGTTATAGGCTCATTAAACAAATTTTACCATCATTTTTACATCGTTTTCGTTTCTAATGTTACAACGTAATTACGATAACTTAATTACTGTTGACGGTTATCGTTGCTTATAATTGTTATTACATTTGTAGTGTAAATTATACTAAAAAAATAAGCAGGTGCTAAGTCGTGGCGCTCGACGGCTTTGTTTCGTAGTCACCTTTACAAGCGACATATTGTTGATGGCAGCGCGCCTTTTATTCAAAACCAATAACTAAATAATAATAAACGGGGAGTGGAAGCGGGATTGTGTGAACGGTGCGCAGGAAGTCGTCTACTCCACACTGCAAGGGTAGCGCGGTGCGCAATTAATATAAACAGCCAACTAAATTAACGTCGTTAAATAGCATCGATGACCGTTTCTTTTATCTGGCTAAA
The DNA here is from genome assembly GCA_018246275.1 of Papilio slateri. NCBI lineage: Eukaryota > Metazoa > Arthropoda > Insecta > Lepidoptera > Papilionidae > Papilio > Papilio slateri. Next base: position 6,712 of record DWTW01003414.1, read on the forward strand.
AGTTGGAGCTAAGAATATACGTTACGAATGAAGAATGTTATATTAAAAGATTTGCTTGTAAGTGGTCGTGGGAAAAAATGTCAGTTTTCAACGGGCACTGCGACCCGGGGGCGGATGCACCGACATCAGAATTATACCACGTGCTCAATAGACTTGAACGAATTTAATTAAATATACGAACTACCACTATACAGTTTATTAAATAACTTGGATATAGTCTCGAATTACATATATAAAGTGTGAAAAAGTTACGTGGATAAGTTTAGCAGAATAGTGTCAAAGTTTTGTAGCAGTCTGATACGGAAACAAATGATTATCAGAAGCGTAATAAAGCTTCATATTGACGCGACTGGGCCCACTTACCCCAAGTTTGCGAGTCGCTCGCCGACCCTTCCCGATCATTGTGTCGTATCCACCCCAAAGCGCTCGCCTCCATTCCTAACCCCCGGAATTCGCTCCTTGAAGCATGATTCATTCTCTCCCGACCTCGAACGTCAATTGACGAGATAAAAATTACACAAAACTTTGACGATCAACAATTTAGAAACTATATTATGGCACCTACGAAACATTTAAAACTTAGTTTATTTTAATTCCAGTCAAGTAACTCCTATAAACGATAGATAGAATAGACGAGATAAAAGGATAACGATATATTGTCAATATACTTAAAATTTTAATAAACATTAAGGTCGTTTATAATTTAGCACGATACTATTAAAATGAATGAAACTCATAAAATGATTTAATCTGAATTAATAATGTTATAGAATTAATATGTTATAGAATCGTGTGCTAGGTAAATAAAAAAAAATGTTGCATGTAATGTTGCTGACAGCGTTTTTCAAAAAAGAGAACGTGCAACAATTAAATAAAAAAAAATGTTACTACAACAAAATATTGCATTATTATTAAAAGTCAGTAAACTTTTGCTTTAATAAAGTTCCAATAATGTCGAACCTTGTTATATATACTTTTATATGGTATACAAATGTGAACACAGGCCACAATGTGAAGTGGCTTTTAAATAGGGGTGACCAACTGTCGACGAAACACAGGGGCGGTACACGTCACGGCTTCACGCTACAACGATAGTAATCTATACACAGCTTACAATTAATGCCTTATTTAACACTGTTTTATTAAAACAAAATGATAAATACCAATATGTGTTCACGCAATTTAACACAAAATCAATTATCAAATTATTTAACTATACACTTTTATATTGTTTTAATCTGTGTAATTTATGTATAAGTTTTAAAATCGGTATGTTTCTTAGCGGCCAGCATTCCTCCGCGCGTGGCACATCGTATTACGTTGCAAATCGATACTCCGAAACTCGTTTGTTAATACCATCGCCGCTCAATAAGGGTTGTAATTTGACAGTGAAAAACTTAACCCGCGCCCGATATTCGCCAATTAGTGGCGATTTTAATTTGTTTCTTTTTAAAAGAGCATTCGATAACAACGATCTCCACCGCCAATTAGCTAACAACTCGACGCGCCTGCGCACCTATCTAAAATTAACTACAGCCCATGTATCAAAATTCCTACGCGTTCTCGTCTATCTTTCAATAGAATGCCGAACACCTTCCAGCTTCTCGAAATAGCGACATACTCATTCATATTAATTTATTTAGCCATCTCGCAAATGTCGATAAAGGTGCGTTGTTCTATCGATACGTGGTCATATAAGCTAAGAACCGGTAATATTTGATTTTTGTACCGTTTATATTTTCACTGGCTTAACTTCAAATCGTTATTTTAAAAGTAATAATATTCGTCTTCCGTATTGGCTTATGCAGTAATACAAGGTCTTAGAATCATGCAAACTATGCGCCGTGCACAAAGCTTTTTAAAAAGAACATTCCGAGAATTGTCTCAAAACGAGCATGCCGCGCTTGCATTCAAGAGGCCAAAATATTTTGAACGAGCCGTAAGTGATTATTCGGATGTGGTACCACTTTTACAAAAAGTGCACCAGGATGCAGAACACAACGTTTTTTTTTGTTCGGCTACACATTTTGGTCGGCAAAGGAAAAAAGGCTCAGACAAAACTATAAAAAGAAGCGCAGGGCGGGCGAAGTTTACCTAAGGAAGGACCCTTGTAAATCATCTGCACCGCCGATGAATAAGACGACGCGTCTTGAGCGCTGTTGACTCGCGTCTTTATTGGTTTTCGACTCTACTAAGTATCTGTTAAGCTATTTATAACGATACTTAAGTGTGAATCGTGAAATGCTTGACAAACTATCAATAAAGTAGTGGATTAATGATTGAAAGAAATAATTTTTGATACATAATTAAATATGTAAAAAATATTATTATTGTCGGTATAATTTGTTAAATCCATTTCATCTCAATTTAATGGTATGTTAAATGTTATATTGTTTCAAGTATGGTTATGCTTTTGATTTGGAAATACTAAAATCCTTTCATTAAAATTATACTGGTAAACTAGCAAACAAAATATGGTTACAATAGTAGAGACGCGAACAACAATGGGCAGCCCGTGCGAGTGTTTGTCGGGCATTTGTCGAAAGGGAATTATTAGGAAGGGCTCCGGGAAGGCTCGGGAATTGGCCCCAAAAGCAGTTCACATGAATCGCTCTCCCACTCCGGGTGCTATTCAAAAAAAAATCAAATACATCCCGAGAGAAGCACAGGGGTAACAGCGCGTCACTCACTGTACGTCCATATTGATTTTTTACAACTCTCATTGTTCGTCAAAATAATAAAAATCTGTGTGCACATATTAAAAAAAAGATCTTGCGTCAATAGAATTTGGGTTGAATATTGAGCCCGTGTTTATAAATAATCGAAGCGTTAACGTGTGGAATGTAAAATGTTCGACTCGGCAAGGCCATTTGCAATAGAATAGAAACTGCTCGTATCGCGAATCAAATAAAATCGCCGGACTGATTTCACATTTTAATACCTAACGATATTAAAAATAGAGTTGTGTAGGTAAACCACTCGATAATGTGAAGCTTATTCAAGGTATCGTTATACTTAACGCTTTGCTTGGCACTGCGATTACATATCTGTAAAATACGATCTACAAATTATAAACACCACTAATAAACCATATGGTTCAGTGGTATATTTCTTCACTGAAACCTATTTCATTCATATCATACTACAAACACTAAGATAGGTCATCATAGCATTCTTCTTTTTCTTCTTCTTTTAATAAACAGTGGACCCTATCGTATTTTTTTGATGACTTCGCCAACGTCAAGGTTGAAGATAATTGAAAATGTAAGTTAAAAAATTAAATAGCAAATGACAAATTACATAGACGGAGTCCAGTAT
>DWTW01003415.1:0-10027 GCA_018246275.1 Papilio slateri
GGGACCGATCACTTTGGCGATCAATGGGGGAGGCCTACGTTCAGCAGTGGACGAGTATTGGCTGAAACGACGACGACGACGAAGGAAATGTACATTACAAAACACTAGCGCAGTTTTTACATACAAAGTTGCTTACGGTGAATTCCTACTACCTTCCTACTACCTGTTTAATGCTTGCCTGTTTACTGTTTGTGCATAAAATTTACGACTCCTATTTACCTACGAAGAAATAATTTATCTAGGAAAAGCAAATTACTCGTATTATTAAGCTTAACTATGTAGATATACCAGTACTGCTATTTATTGCATTCAGTTTTCCGTATTGGATCAAGTTCTGCTGTGATTAGTTTGATCTTTCATTTGCGCCACTCCAATAGGTAGTCAGAGGTGGAATAACTTCTATTATCCGAAATATTTTCTTCGAAGTTTTTTGGTCCCACGTAATATCTGGTTGATAATTTGAGCGCCAATAGCCTAATGGTGAAGGGTACGGACTACGAAACATGCACCACATGGTCGTGGATCCTCCGAATCCGCTATTCGACTATTGTGAACCATGTCCAATAAAGTTTAAGCTTGGTTGGAATGGTTAAAAAAAATATTAGTAAATTATTACGTTAATCTACTAATATTTCATATAGTCGTAAGTATATGCCCGAGGAGGGTTTGGTGTGAGGCAGGCGGCCGTCCGTAAAAAAGAAACTATAGCCAAAACCAGTATGGACTTCGGTCGTACTGTGCCGACCCCACAAAAAGTGGGAAAAGAGCAGGAGGAAAAAAATATTAGTTAATTGAGGTTCATTTTGTTGGATCATCTAATCCTAAAAGAATAAATAAAATTGGTTCAGTAGATTCAGAGTTTACCAAGTACAAACAAATCATTTCGCTTTATAACATTAGTAATGAGTTTTAGAGTTCAAAACAAAACTTAAATCTTATGCGTCTTATCTACAGTGTTTGCGAATTCGCTGAAATAATCTAAACATGTTCTTCGACTGCTAGCTGCAGTTAAATATGTACATATATTAGTTGACCGCTTCTAAGTTTACATAACACGTTATCAACCAGTTAATCCATGAGAAATTGAATCATTATCAATGTATGCTATTATTATTGGACTGATTACCTTGTCTAAACTCATTAGACTAATGCCATCTACCGGCATGTTAGCTTACAGAACCAAACTATACATAATCAGGTGATTACTAGTTTATTGATAGTATTATTTCTACCTCCTAGTATTACCATCTAATCACTGCGTGCCGGTAATTAGAACGTCGTAGACTGTCTGGTTTTTATGATAGGATGGTGCGGATGACGAAGAAATTTTATGAAAATGTTATTTGATTTATTAAAAATAGGCTTACTAGGAAATTATATTAGTATGCTTGCTAGTTAATTAAATTACTAGGCTTAGAAGGAGGTATCACTTATATTGTATCAATTTTATTTGTTACGTTTTTAAGTTTAAAAAAGGTTTAACAAGTAGCTGAATAAACCGCGAATGTCATGTCTTAGATAATTTGCCGTGTACATAGTATTTGCTCATCTTCTATTCTTGGTCACTGACTCGCGTCACGAGCGGGAAATATTTATTAGTTCTAATAAAACTTTCTGCATACCAGCACCGACACCGTGGGACCCTGGACGCACGTTACTTACGATCCCATTGTTCTAAGACGGCGGTAACTAACTACGTCTATATTATTCTCTCCATGTTACCATTATTTAAGGTTAATTTATAACGCATTTTAATTAATAATACATGTAAAGTAAATTTCAAAACACAAAAACAACTTGATAGTGTCCAAATATTCTTCATAAAAAAATCTTGTTATTGCGTAAGTACACGTTAATAAACGTCTAAACAGCCTAACCGAATTCAATTAAATCTGTAAGTTTGTTCCAGTTTGAAAAAGACGTAGAATACTTGGTGGCGTCCTGACGATTTTTTTTTGTATTAATATAAAAAAATCGTTCTTTCATAAATACTATATTAATATCGTTCTAATATAATTTCTTTTCGTTCCAGGTATTATTTTTAAATTTTTCAAGAACCTACCAAGAACCGATAAAATGGTAAGTCGCTAAAATGAAATTCACATGTAGTTCCTAACAGAAATAAACGATTACATCTCCTATAGAAAATTTGTGGAGTACAGCGATTGTATCTCGCGTACAATCCCGTACGGAGCGAAGTCGACTAACAGGCGCGTGCTTGATGTATTGGCCGCTTCTCAAACGCGACAGCCCGGAAATTCGAATAGGCAGTCTGGCTTTTTTCACAATACCCTAGATCAATATTGGAAAAAAATCTGTTCTTATCGTTTCGTAAATCTAATCTAAATTACGCCGACGTCATTGCTGCCTCAATATCTTCTTTGTCTTGCTTTTTTAACCGACTTCAAAAAGGAGGAGGTTCTCAATTCGATTGCTTTTTTTATGTATGCACACCGATTACTCTGAGATTTATGATCCGATTTACGTGATTCTTTTTTTATTCGATAGCTAGTGCTAGCAAGTTAGCTAGCAAAAATAAATTCTTAATTTTTATTTCTGGAGTCGGTGTCAAGGAAATACAAATATATAAGAATGCCTAAAGAAAACTATTTTACATAAGAACTTTAATATGAAAATACCTATCTAACGACCTTAATACACTAAAATAGACATCTCACGTTTAACTAGTTACAGACCTGCCTAGACTGACGCCGACTCGAAATTAAAAATTAAGGATTTGTTTTTATGTTTAATTGTGTAAAATTATTCTTATTTCTAATTGCGTCAAATCATTCTTATTTTTAGTTGCGTAGAAGTATTCTTAATTCTAATTGCGGAAAATTATCATATTACTTTTTAGTGCATTTTTAGTATTTCAATATTTTTTCTGAAGTCGGTTTGTTTTTGTTAAAAATTTCGTTTTTTTATGTAATTCTTTTTTTTTTATTTAAAAGCTTACTAAGTGATTTTGACATAACACTGATATATCACAGTGTAAAATACTAAATGATTCGGAGTCACTTCATAGATTCGTTTATTCGTCTTATATTATTTATTTATTTATCTATATATTGTTTTATGAGATAAAGGAAAAAAAAAGCATAAGCATAATGTTTAGTGTTCACCGATGTTCATGAACATCCATCACACCGGAGGCACTGCAAATTCGTCCGGCCTTTAAGGAAGTAAGTTAGCTCTATATTTGTGGGGCCCTAAGTTGTACTCGTATTAATGGGGAAATAATGCTGGCGACAAAAATATGCTGCTTTGCTTTGACTTTACTTACAATAGCCTTTGAAAACCTTTACTCTATTTACTGGATCTGATGCAGGGCTGGCTACCTGACCACCAAACCTGAGTGGTTCATATCTCAATATGTCACAATAATGGTCGTTATGTGTGGGCCGTTTAATTGGTCTGATAGCGACCATTAAGGTATCGTGTAAATGAGAGATTTATAAGCATAATTTGAAATGCTTGGATCTGGTTTAGTTTTTTCAAATTGATTATGGTATATTGAAGGTATTTAATCAACGGAAATGTTAATGAATTACTTTATATTTTGTTATAAGAAACACTTCTTTTTCGGTATTTATTCACAATAATAAAAAAGTAGTAAAACTTAATATTTGTTTATTAATAGATAAACATCCAGGACTTTTCGGCCCCATCGGCCACCCGTTTTGCGAATAATGTGTCCGGCCCATTACCACTTAAGGTGGAAGGCCCACTGGATGAGGGCGGCAGAGGACCTATCTTTGTAGTGATCAAAGGGGCCTACGTCCAGCAGTGGACTACTTTTGGCTGTAAAGAGAGTGAGAGAGAGATAAACATCTGAGGTTAAAGCTGGCAATGAGAATTTTTAGTTATTCCCACGTACAAAAAATTACTTACTACTTGTATACTTGATGTAATAAGCTCGATAAAAAGCGGGGAGCGATTAATGTCTTCTTTATAAAATAGCTATTAGAGGTATACCTCTAATAGTTATTTGAAAAATTATCATAAGGAATTTGATTTATAGGGATATTCACTTTTAAACATTGTCAATTGCCAATAAGCAACTATTTTAGAAGACAAAAACAATTTTCTTTCTTAGAATACATTTCTGCTTTTATTGTAGAATCGGATCTAACCATAATAGTTGTAGGATTTACCTACAAATCTCGATCTCGATCCGTTTTATTTAAGCGAAAGAAATTAAAATCGAAAGAAAGAGCCGGATTCGAAGTAATCTATGGTTAGGCTGCAGGTTTTTGCACATGCTTGGTTACAGATTTATTAATTTCTATAGAAAGATACCGTTAGTAAATAATTGATCTACTAGTGATTATCATTATCAAGAATATTTGTTACACAATTATTAATTAATAGACGATGGATTTCATCCTAAGGTTTATTCATACAAACGTAACGTAATTTGATGGAGTCGCGTCGCTAGTCCTTCGCATCTGCACATGCTCGTGATCCTACAAGTGCTTCTGCTTAATTACGCGACATTTGACGCTTTTATACCCTTTGAAAAAGAGACACCGTTGACGACCAACAACCTTATTACAGTCTATTAGAGTGTTAAATTGGCTTTTTGTATAGTTTACTTACCGCTCTTACCTCGAATACAATGTGTATACGTGAATATTTTCCTCGTTACAAAACCGTGCACTTTATTAGATGTAAATGACTTTAAATTTCCATACTTATCGACGACCGACGAATTTTATAGTACAATTTCAGACGGCACCATACCTACCTATACAAAACACAAATGTTAAATTCCCTATACTCCTTAAAATTATTTCTTAATGTTATTTGTCAGGAAAAAAGTTTCAATTTAAGAAGCGTACTCCGCTTCTTTTTTCCTTAAAGACCGGCAACGAATCTTGAGTTTCTCTGGTGTTGCGAATTTTCATAGTTGTTGATCACTTATCTTTTGGCGACCGTGGCGTTGTCCTTTTCCTATAAAAACAGCAATAATATAAGTAAGTACTGATACTAATTTAAAATATGCACGTATTATTTTGTAATGCGTTGATAGTTTTTTGCAATTGCAATACGTAGTTTTATTCTATTCATGCAATACGTAGTTTTATTCTATTCAATTGAATTACGACTAATCGTTTACCCGGCTTATGGCAGGACAACTTTGCTATTGTTCTATAGTCCATTGACAGATATCGAGAGAATTTTAGTCCATATCTGTGACACGAGTATAGACTAAACATGAATACCAACCTTTGTTTTAAAATTTAAAATAACATTTAGAAAACATTAAATTTACCTTGACTCGGAAACGTACCAATGACTCACGTCTACGATGCCGTCTCCGATCACTTGAAATACAACGACACTCGGCTCGCTCGACAGTCGCGAATCCGAATTATTTACACTACACTACATTTAGGGGAGGTCCCCTTTGAAGGACAGAATGTAAACATATCCTCGAGGGCGATATCGTCTGACGTATGTCAATGTTTAATTATAAATATTATACCATTTCTATGCATCGCAGTCTTCAATAATTATGTAGATATGTTGATATTAGAAGCCGGGAAATGAGCACGCGGTGCGCCAAATGTTATCACGAAAAGACGAATAGCGTAAAAACTTAGTAAAGGGGAGGGGGACTCAATGTTTAGACAAAACGTAGAAATACAAAAAACCTTGATACATAACACTAGCTGCCCCGGCTTCAGAGTGTGTAGAAATACAACACAGATTAGGTTATTCGCTGATAGAAGAGCTTCCTATAAGTGAACGAATTTTTAAAATTAGATAAATAGGAGTTTATGGCGCCAAGTTAAGGCATCAAGGCTAGGTTGACTCCAGTTGCACAGTGTTGGTAGAGTTTGATCTAGGTGAACTTATATCGATCAGTTTGGTGACTTATTAAAGAAACGTTTTTAAGAGTATGCCGATTAGAAATATGAATATAGAAGAACTCTGTAACTCCCCCGCTGGAATCGGCCCATTCATACAATTGCAACTACTATACCGCTGGCACCGCCGAATGTATTTTGTTATTCTTCGGAATTTGAAAATAGTAAAAAAATTAAACTGATTTTGACTCTTACCCATAACATAATTAAAAGGATTCCGACAACGACTTATTATAGTATGCAAACCTGTTTAGTTAAAACTTTTCGAACAAACTTTAAAGTGTCGAAAGAGATGTAGAGCCCACATTAACCAAATTATAGTTGGTGTTCCTTAAACTTGAAAAGCTTACATAATTTTCCTCTCAGTTTTCGTAATAATGTCGTACCTTTTAGTAATTCCCTTTGTCATTACTATAAATTACAATTTCGTTATAGCTCGGCGGGTTATTAAACACGCTGATAAGGCACACACAACGCCTCTGCGAGGAATAAGAACACTTCAGAAATTATAATATCTAATAGTCTACGAATCTACATACGATAAGAGGAATGTACCGCATTTTAATTGATTCTTGTTGAGTAAAACAAAAATTAATGGATTCAATCGCATTGCTTTTGGTTTGAGCATATGCGTGGATGTGCGAATGAATGTGGATAAAGCGAGAGAAGTGTGCCAGAACTGAGCCAAATGAAAATTTACAATCTCTGCCTAGACCTTTGGGTACTGCAAAAATTCTTACTTAGTTTTTTTTTTATTATTTCTTACTTATTACTTCTTTAATATAAAATTCTTACTAATTTTATGTATTTATTCTTACTTATTTTGAAGCGCCATAGCCTAATGGTTAACGATACGGACTGCGAAACATGCACAATATGGTCGTGGGCTCGAAACCGCCATTCGACTATTGTCGTGAACCATTACAAGCACAAGCTTAAGATCAATTGAAATGGTTAAAAGAAATATGAGTAAATTATTACGATAATCGACTAATATTTCATATATAAAAAAAAATTAATACGATCTCTTAGTGAAAAATTAAAAGCGTCTTGCCTTTTTGACCACCACCTATATGGGTTTATAACTATATCGACCATATTTTTATAAACTATTTATGCATGTTTAAATAAATATAGGATTTTTTTTCAGTAAGAAGCGGAAAGTTATACAGCGTCCCATCTTTATTTTGAACGTGTCTAAAAGACTAAACAAAAACACTAGAATATAGTGCGTGCGGTTAAAGACGGGGGCAACCAGTCCGTCAAGCTGGTTTCAACGGAAATTGCTAGCAAATTACACGTATTATAATTGTGAAGCAATTTTATAATGAATCGTCCGGTTTTAAAGTTTATTTTGGAATGACGAAATCTTTGAAATGGTTTAATAAGAATGGCCATTATAGTGCCAAACACGCAATTTTGGACGCAACACGATTGCGGGGAGGTTTCGTAAAATTGTATAGACATTTTATATTCACACATAGGAACTAAACTGTTTGGAAGTATTTATAGGACTTTTGATAGATGATTTCCTTGGAAATATTTAGAACTACACATAATTATGTTTGTTCATTTTACTTTATAAATGTTAAGTGAGGCGGTCATTGAGAAATAAGCCAATAAGAATTGTAAATAGAATTTAATCTTACAGATTACTTGAAATTAGAAACTATAATACATGATAATAAAAACCTGGCTGGCGTCATGTTACGACCGAAATTATACAACAACCGGATAACGAGAGAAAAGGATTTATGATGGATAAATTGGGTCTAATTAAAAAAAAAGAACAGAATGTATTTCTTAAATTAATATATTTTTTTCTTATTTAATTATCGATTGAAGTAACTAATTATTTATACACAAACGACGCCTACGAATAACTCCCTAGCGTGCCGGCCATTTGTCATGCATAGTTGGGTAGCAGGGGAGAGTCAGGGAGAAGTACTTCGCCGTAATACCCAATCTGTTAATAGACGATGTCTGGCTCATGCAATATCGATTACTAGTTTTATTTAATTATTGCAGTCATTAGGGATATGTGCAGTTAATCTTTTTAACAATATAATACACAAAAATGTAGTTATGTGAACTGTCTAGAACCCGACGAATACTCCACGAAACGAGCTGTTTTCGACAATATCGCTAGAATAGACTGAAACTCTAAAACAGAATACATCAAACGTAATTAAAAAAATATAAGAATCCAATTCCAAAAGCTGTTTCTGGAATTTGATTCTACTTCGACCCACTTCTCGCTTTGTGACATACATGAAAGCTCGTTGACCCAATAATAGTCCGACTATTGGCGGATTCAAAGGTTATTAAATATATTAAACTGTTACCTGTGAGTTGTAAAATTCGTTAGTAAATTTTATGGCGATGTATAAATCATTAGGCCAAGTAAAAATAGTAGTTGTTTTATTACTTGACGCTTTGTTTGGAATTAGTTAGTCTTGTAAAAAGACAAATTGTATTTATTTTCTTTCTCATTTTCCCATTGCTTAGTTGTATAATCAGAAGCTATGTTCCGTGGCCGAAAAAAAATTGCTTGTTGGTTTGTATTTACTTTGTTAAAACCTATCTTCGGGGTGCTCAAGACCCCTTCCCCCGATAGATAATCCTTGATCCGCCACTGAGAGTGGCCATCCAAAACTACCCCTCGTAGTTACAAACTTTAACAGAGTTGTGCCAGAAATCAGAATAATAGAATAAAGCAGTCATTCGTTAAAATCATATTCTGTACCGTCATAATGGAACAATATTAGCAATTTCATTAAAGCAATTTGCCATTTATCAAATAAATTGCACAGACGTGTACAAATGTTTAGATACAACGTTAACAATTTCCATTTCCATTGCTCTATTTTAAGCACCGTATAAATAATTTCAGCGAAACACAAACAAAGCACCAAGCGGTACATCATATCACAATGACGTGTTTAATCAGGTGTTATATATAATGACCTAATATTTACGAGGGATTATTTATTACTTTAGCTGTTTGTATAGTATACGAGCTCTCTCGGCAAACTTCGATCCGCCTTAGAATTTAAAAAAATTTAGAAAAAAAATTATGTTGTTATTAGCTATATTAATTGCTGGATGGGTCGCACTCGGGTCGATTTCCTTCGCTGATGTACCGTGAGATATACAACATGTTTCGTTTCGTTGTATAATTATACAAATCAAAGATCAAAAAATCTGTGCAGTCGTTCTTGAGTTAGAAATATAACAATACCGATCGGTAAATATAACTATTAACGTAGCTTACTTCTTTAAAACAAAACATCTTAAGTAACTTATAAATACATTTGAAACGACAAAAATGTTCAGAAAATGTAAAGTGAAAGTCTTAATTTTGCAGTTTCTACGTCTGATATGGCATGTAACTGCCGTGGGTTGTCATTGCCTCCCGCCATGTTTTCAAGATGGCGGCGTGGGGAACGAGACTCTTTATGACTTCCGTTAGAATTTCGGTTGTGTTGGCGCTTTCAGGTTTTATGTCTCCTACACGGAGATCGTGTAGGATGTCGCGGCGTAGTTACAACGTGAATACATACGAGACTGTATGAAAATGTACTAAAATATTTAGCGTGACGGTTGAAAGATATAAAAAATAATATTGAACAAAATGTGAGCAATAATTAGTTTGGAATAAGTCAGATAAATAGTCGCAAACGTTTAGACTCTCGAAATTTTAATTTTTGGTAATTTTCAGTCAGTTAAATTTCATTTTGCTTGTTAAACAGGCAAAAACAAATATAAAATGATCATTCCATGTGCATGGTATAAAATACTATCGTTTTCTACTGAGCACTTGCTTTTTCAATCAAAGTCAGGCCAAAGCTGTGACCCCGCATTTTTCGCATGAAGTCTTAGAGCTTAGTAAGTACAAGAAGACTCTACAATCGAAGTGTAAAGGCAACCGGTGAGCTTGTGGATCCTTTTCAAAGCATAAAAAAAATCCATCGGTCCCAAGTCTTGTCATTTTGGATTTGTGGTGAAACATAAAGCTAAATAATATTTAAAATATTTGCTATAAAACAGCTGCACCATTAAATAGTCCGTATTTATATTAGGTTGTCAAATATCTCCCTTCCGCCTTTTTGTCTTTTGAATTTCGCGGCTATGTATAAAGCGCTACAGAG
>DWTW01003416.1:0-10026 GCA_018246275.1 Papilio slateri
TGAAAGTACCTTATGACATCTCTTCTGGACCTCGATAAAAAAATTTCATCTGTATCCAGACCGACTTGAAGCTACTTGCCGACCCCTGTTCTAAGAAAACCTGCTAGATATCTTTAACTGAACACTACGATGAGCAAGAGAGGTACAAAACCCGGACATCACGTTAATATATGAACAAGCCGAGAAACGATTCGTTTTTTCATGACTTAAGAAAAGTGGTTATTCGCTAATTTTTACAACCAGTCACGCACAACGTATTAATGAACTGACAATGACAGACTGTACGTTTACTTTGTAATATTATTTCTTCGTCATCGTGAAGGCATAGCTTAAGACTAAACAACAAAATTAGTACGTATGCAAAACTAAATTACTTATAGTATGTATAATGTATAACGCCTTTGATGTACGTGCAATTGACAAGGACAGAAGCGGATTATTACGTATTTATACAAACAGATACATCTGACTACGGTCCATATATAATTTAGGTAGCTATCGGCTTATCTTCAGTTCGAAAGACTATTTCCTTCTATCCATATGGCCAATATTTACGCGTGTTATATCGTGTATACATAATCTTGTCATATTGTAGTTTTAAATAAATATATAATATCAATTGTATTCAAGTCACCCTTGAATTGAAATTCGGAAAACGATAATTAATTTTGACAAACTAGTTGCAATTTCAATATGACTTACAGCTTATTTTTCCATTGTCCGAACTAATTGAGAGCTTAGGGAGTGTTTGGAAAACCGTGTTTTTTTTTCGGATAAACGAACGTAAGTACGAATATATGAAGGACGGGTAGGATAGGTGCACAAAACATGTTGCACAGTCAAAATTATAAAGTACGCCCATATAAGTTCGAAGAATTTCTTAATTTTGGTCTGTCGATGTTAGCCAACTTACAGCTAAGTCAAGCTCAGTTTTCAAGAAAGATATGTGATACTGATCACTTTCATCTTGTGATTTAAGCCACTGCAGGGCAGTATTTAAGCATGTAAACGCCTTAGAAACAGCAGGTGTATTTTCGTCTTCATTTTTTTGAACCACTAGTCGATGAGATCTTACCGGCATACTACTACGTACTTACAAACTAGCAATTCGTTTGATCGACGTTCGGATAATCGACGCTGTACTGTATACCATTTATTTACATCAAAAGTTAATAACGCATTTAATATACAAATAATGATACATAAGTATTCGGCTATTACAGATTTAGGGTACTTATGACAGTTATTGGGAAATTTTAGTAGTCCTTTACCTTCGAATTTTTTTTTGAAATAATGATTATAACAAGTAGAATAAGTAGTTCTGGAATACAATAGTACACTAAGTATTTAATAATTGATGTCGAACCTTAGTTTCTCCGCCACTTGTACTCCTGTAGGTTTCGAGAACAAACGCGCCTAGCACTAGCCCCGTCCTAATGCTATTCAAACGCAAATGCCTTAGAAATCTCGCTTGACACATTACGAATTGTCTTAAAACTTGTCCATTAGCATGCATATTGTCGTACACCATTGTTGCCCGAGCTATTTGTTTCGATTGTCCGACGTAACTTGGAGGCGACGTGATGCAACGTGCGACCTATTTTAAATACATTTAGTATGCACATTAGCATTTGGAATTGTGTAATTTTTGAAAAATATTTTCATTTTTTTCGTGGTCTTACAGCTGTCTGAAAAAAAATCTCTGTATAGCGTAATCTATATGGAAATATAAAATAACTTTGAAAGTATCTCTGTTTGGAGGCCTGTTTTGTAAGCCGTTGTTTTTAAGTCCCATAAACTTATAGTAGTTGGGATTAATTAATATCTAAAAGAGACTTTTTTCCTAAAAGACTTGATCCGGATCGTTCTAAAATTTAATGAATATTATGTTGTTTTTTTAGGATATCTCTAAACCTATCCTACTATTTACTACTTTATATAATAAAATGACCAAATTTTATAAAAATAGTAACGACCAAATTTAAGCATTGCAATTCTGTTGCATATGTTATAAAGCATAAAACTATAATTCCTTCTTCACATAAGGTGGGAGGTTGAATACGAGACATACTAGATTCATGTAATACTTTTTCGTCTATCACGTTTTTTTAAATTGCGACTAAATTACCAAAAGTGATTTTTAGATTTTTTTATCTTGCTTCTACTGGTCGGAACGCGGAAGAACAAACTACTTATGACTATTTCTCGAATCAATTGGAAATTACGAAATTTGAAAATTGCACTTCAAAAATAATGTGAAATATGAAGTATTGGTCCCCGCGTATTGCCTTGAGCAACTCCCGACAATCAAATTAGTCGGGTATCGTGAGAGTTCAGTTCACATGTTTAGAAACATCTCGATAATTGAACTTCGTGTGAGTGAACTAGCCTCGGAAACTGTTACTCACATTGAACAAGTAATTTTATATAAAAATAAGCTCCCACTTTTTGTTTCTTGTTGAGTATGTTTCTTTTACATTTCGATACTCTACTACTGAATTAATCTGGCGTCTGAAAATAAGGTAATCGAAAAGATTCTAATTTTTCGATAAAGTTTCTATCGACTTTATAATGATCGTATAGGTTAAGTAACGTAGCGTTTTGAAAAACTTTATTAGATCCCAATAAAACGGGAAGTAAGCCAATCGACGCTTTTCCAAATACCTTTTTTAAAAGGCACTAAAATTATTCAATATATATTATTTACTTATTTAAATTCCTTAAGAGTTGTTTCGCAATAGTTTCAAGTACTTACATTAAAGATGATACCTATTTGTTTGAACGTTTTTAATGTCCAATTGTCTTGTTCCAATGTCAGGAAAAACATCTAAATATCTACTTTATTAGAACCTTAATATCGCTTTATGTCTAAGTTATAACATGGTGTACTAGTAATTGTGTATGTATGTAGTGGTATAAACAAAAGAATATCGAAGTCGGATATACAAGCTAGGTTCCCATTTCAGTAGTCTTACCTAAGGCCTCCTAACATATGCGAAGCATTGCCAGCCATTTTCACGTCGTCATCGGCCTATTTGGAACGATTGTGCCGCCTCACACATCTTCCAATTTTCTAATGTAACGCAATGTCTTTAAATCATCCGAAGATAGTTCTCGGTACGCCCATATGAGGCTTGAATGTTCTATTTCTAGGTTTCTGGAATATAATTTTGAATATTATAAAATATATTGACCTGAAGTTAGTCACGTGTGTTTGTGTAAAATTCAAATATACTGTATACAGATATACTTTATAATTAATAAGTATACATAAATATACTATTTATCGTTCACGTTCCGTTAGAGTAAAGCGGCCCGTTAGAACTGTCTCAAGAGTGGCTGAGCGCTCGGCAAACAGTGGCGACAATGTAACGCGTTCTAACATGGCGTCGCGTCGTGCCGAACCAATTGACACATGCCGAGGACGCACCCGTCTTCCCTAAATGTCACAGCGTAGGCTGGCAACACTATTGCGTATTTCTTTTGACGGCATACCCACATTATTAGCACCGTTTGGACAATTTGTCAAATACAATTTGACCATTATGTATTTAACTATTCGATGGTATCACATCAATGTTTGCAGTTGTCCAGTATCCTTTGTGAATAGTAGTGCATCTCACTTTGATTTTTTATGGTAGTATTTATAATGACTTTTGTAAGTGTATTAAAGTACTCGTGTACTGAATAATAATTAAAAGAAGCTTTTATATGTGCAGGTATAAATATTCTATATTTACATAGAGCTTTATGCTAATATAGTGGTTATTAAGAAAACTTGCCAAACATTCAGTTATTAAAAAATATTTCTTAAGCAACACTTCATATCAAGAAGTTTTCACTGCATTTTCACGGCATGGTTAAAATAAGAATAACTTCTTTATATTTTTAACTAATGAATTTAATTGAAACTATTACATTAGTATTTTTTCGTATAAAAAGATGCATCATTGACTTAAACATCAATTATACTCATTTGTGTGCATCTGATGGGAACATACCATCTATATCATCCTTTAACTTAAGGTAGGCAACGCATCTACAACTTATTTACTTGGTGCAGATGCCTATGGGTAGCGGTCACTTAACATTAGGTGAACCGCTTGCTCGTTTGCCACCTTCTTACATAAATAATACATATAAGAAAGAAAAAGAATGAGAAATAAGTTATTCTTAGCGTATACAATATTATTTTGAGAGAGATAAAAAATAGTAAGGGTATCACCGTATATTGTAATGAGTTGGTGTATAACTTAGGGTAGGGCGATTTATAATTACCGGTAAATAATCTTCTTGATCCGAAAGAATCATTATATTGACAGTAATTAATCAAATTGCGTTTTGACGCTGTACTCTAATATAAAAAAGCAGAAAAACTAATTTGTTAATTTATCGTCGTTTACGTCAATACCTATTTATTTTTAATGAAATAAAACTTTAATTGATATATTATCGTATATCCCCATTTCAGTTACGACATAAGACACCAAGTTATACTAATCAATATTTTTTAAATTAGTTTTTTTTTATTGTAATGTCTCAGACTAGTTATGTACCGATTTTTCTTTTAATATTTAATAGATTCTATCTTTAATATCATATTGTAATTGGTTACAGGTGTGGACGTTTAGAAGCAACCTATAATCTGTTAATGAAGAGAGCTATCCGTCGACAGTATTGATAGTAAACACTGTCATGGAGTTGCTCTCTTTATGAACGGATGCTGGTTCAACAGTCGCCGTCCATGGCCCGGTTTGTTCAAGAAGCTGAGAAGATACAATGAAGATTAGGCGCGGTGGAAACAAAATACGTAGTTGCATTGTACATTGAAATTTGCACACTATAATACAGGTGTCCTGAAATGACGTGTACAACGAAAGACTAAAGTTTTTTACATTTTTTGCATATATCTCGAAAAGTCTTCAATAGCTTTTATACCAGTTTACGCTTTTGTACCAGTCTACAAGATATCTTTTTGTGAAAGAAGCCCTGGTTTAGAAGTTAACAGTGTGCTCCAAAACAAGGTCATAAGAAATTATTCAGTCATATAATATTTTTGTAACCGCCAGTATTATCACTGACATTTTTTCCTAGAATAACTAACTTATTCACAACACACACAATCGCCTTTTTTTGTATGTCATTAATCTGATCGATATAAGTTCTCCTACGACGTCTCGCTATACTCTCGTTACCTCACTTTTACAACATAAATTTATCTTGTCTCCCATTCATTCAAAAATGAATGTATTACTAATATAATACATTCATTTTTTAAATATTATCTTTTTCAATTTCTGTCACAACATCGACTTTTAACTTAGATATCATATCATATAATATATAGAATGGTAACTTCAAATTTGAACTTTTGAAAGATCAAATTTGATTTGCAAAAAGCCGAATCTGATAAGTAAAAGTCCGAATTTAGTTTGCACAAGCCCGAATTTCAATTTAAAAACCGGTAAAAGTGTCTGTTTCTGCCCGTTATAGTAATGTTCATAAATGAATAGGGTGCATCTATTAACAAGAAAAAAAACAAATAGGATACAATTTTATTACCATCTGAAGTAAAAAAGCATATTATCATTTCTGTATTATGGTGAGCAATACAAATGCAGTGTGTCAGGTCATTTTCAAAAACTTCGTGGACCAAGGATTGCTTTAAAATGTTTTTTTCGTATTGTCATGGGGATACTGCTTACAACGACAAATATGTCGTAGATAAGTCCGGTATTTAATGAAAGCGATTTTTCTAGATTCTCGAATATGTTTTTTTTAGAATTGAACGTATTTTACATTTTCAACTGCAGGTAAGTTTGGTTTCCTTCTGGAACATTTCTTATTGCATGTGATGAATTACGTAGTTATACAACTACATTTTATACGTAATATTAAATTAATCAAAAGTAAATTTTCAATGTTATAATATTCAATTGTTCCACTATGCCAGTGGAGCAATTGTTTGCATTAAAATTTGTACAGAGTTTGTTTACAGTGATAGTGTCAATCCAGCATCTTAATGTTATCTCTGAAGTAACACGTTCATCTTAGATAATTTTATATATATTTATATATAACACCCTCGCTTTTATACCGTTGTATGTTTATTTAAGTAGTGGTTGGAAGTTTTGATTAATTTATAATATAATTAAAAACAAGTACTGGTGATGGTTAATGTCTAGATGCTTCAGGTTTTAGTTTCCTTTTTACTAACATAACTGTTGAAATGTTTATTATTTATGGTAGAAGAGCCAGTCACTTGCCTGATATTAAGTAATAACCGCAATGGGTAGTGTTAGTGTAGTTAGCAAGTAATTTTTTTTATTTATTTTTTCATAGATTTATGTCGCAACTACTGTGACTGCTACCCATAGGTACCCGCAATAAGCTGATGAGTTGAAGGTGCGTTGCTTACTTTTAACGGACAGAGGAGGTTAAACTGAAAAACGAATTTATCTTCTTCCTATTTATCCTCTCCCCCATCAAATCCTGTTCTCCTTCTTATTCTTTCCTTTTACAAAAGGATGGGAAAGGGAAGGGGACTGGCATTGGGCCTCGGGCACCTTACTCATTAGACGAAGCGCAGAATACTTCTACTTCACGCCTGTCTTCTGTGGGGTCGTGATATTTCACCGGTTGAGCCGGCCCATCTGCACGTGCAACATATGTTGTTGCCGGCTTTACCACTGCACATTCACTACGTTTTTTGATTGATAAAATAAAATATAAACGATGGGTGAGTTAGCGAAATAAATTGTCTGAGATAAATTACAATCATAATTTTTATTCTTTTTCGTTTCGGCTGTGTGTCAGTTTGAGTATATGTATTAAAAATGCGTATGTATTTGTAATAGTTCTTTAGTATTTTTATATTATTTTCGAAGAGAGTTTGTACGGACTAAGGACGTACTGTGCCGACCCCACGCAAGCGGGATAAGGACATGGTTAAATTGTGTAGGTTAGGTTAGTATATAATATATAAATTTTGTTTTAATATCTATTGTTCTAGATATTTATTAACAGTCTTCATTCTATCTACTGTTTCATGGTTTGACATATAAAAAGGACAATGTATTTAAAGAAAGTACATGTAATAGTGTGCACTTGGTACGACTTTAGGAATAACAATATTTATATATTTTCAGTAATTACAAATGAATAGTTATTACAATAGATATTTTATCTGACGATAAAGCAACCATAGAAAGAATTGGTTAAGGAAATTTCTAGACATAATTAGTAATGAACACTGTAATATTCCGCTGAAACAAAATCCCATTGTAAACATGCGAGACCTCATCTCGGTACATTACCCAATCTCGTGCCGGTGCAGGTAGTACTTGTGCACACACCTTATCACGACGATAAGGCGCGCGCGAGATCCACAAGTTCCTGATAACATCGATAACAACAACGTGGAGTATCAAACTGAAATCTCGTAACATTTTCATGTCTCGGAACAAATATTTGTAAAGTTAAGCATAGATTTTAAGCATATTATAATGCGAAAGTAATTCTATCTATCTATTTATAAAGTGCTGAATCGGTTTAAATGGACGATGAAACATTGGGAAAGTCAATAAGCACGTTGTCTGTCTGATCACACATTATTTGATAAATATGAGAGACGGTGAGATTACTACCGTTCAATTGGTTAAGTAAGATTTTCTATGTATATAATACTGAAAAAACATTTGGTACGTGCTTTCGTGGGGTTGAATCATGAATTCGAACAGAACATTTGAAATACATGACAGAAATATATATATATAACGTTAAACTTGATTAAATATTCCTATTTACACCCATTCTCATCCCCTCCTTTTTTCACTTTACTTTTATATATTCTGTACCTCCTAGCACATTAGGCCTTTGGCGTGTACAAAAGTCGGCAATTCGTGTCTCTGGTAAGTCGCATGCTTGTTTGCCGTCTTCTACTTTAAAAACAAAAGAATACATATATTTTGTTAATATAAATGAATTGAACTGGAACAACTGTGATTTTTTTTAAACATGTGATGTAACCCATTCCACACATAAGAAATTTAAATTATATGTTGATTTATTGATATCATTTTCAGTTAGAATTTATAATGGACTGAACCACAGCTACAGTATAGTTTTTTTTAGTTATTTTGAGTCTATGCAAATTTGCTTTATTTTAAGTCTGCGATGATTTATCACTACAATTACCTTATTAATTTTTGCTAAGTTTTAAAGGGAAATTAGTTCTAAGGTTTAGTTACAACTAAAAAAAACTACACGATTGTAATTTTTTCAAATTCTAGATAGTACCCGGGTACTTTTTTTTAATGTAAAATGTGTAACAATGTAATGCAAGGCAAGAGACTATTATATTTGGGACGACAGAAGCTCCATAACGAGAGATGATAATTTATAGCTGGCAATGACTAGAACAAAAACTAAAGTGCAAGAGTATACAATACTTTTTCAAGGATGCCATCGAGCTTGCTACCACAATTTGTTTGGTGCTAGCAACAATGAACTAGTATTCTTAAGTTCAATGCAGTTGAATCATTACATATTTTTTGATTAATACACTAGAGTCCAACCAATAACAATAACTTGTCACACGTTATCTTTCGATATTTATCTTTCTACGAATGTATCATACGGGTGTGTATTCATAAACCACTCGAAATACAGTATAGGGTCTGCAGCTACGCAGCGTAACGCAGAAGTATTAATCATTATTTCACGCCTGTATTCTGTAAGGTCATGGTATATTCCCGATAGAACCATCCCATTTGATCAATACAGTTTTGTTGCTAGGTTTATCACTTTTTACGATATATTGTAATATTTATATGTACATTACATCTTTTGATGCTTGTAAATTACTGTGCTAGAAGATAATAAAATATTAAAACTAAGAGCGGAAAACCTGGAAAAGAAGGTGGAGCGTTTAGAGAGAGATAAGAAAAGAAACAATTTAATAATTCATGGATTAGCAGAAAAGGAAAAATCAACACGGGACTTAATTGAAAATATTAAGAAAAGTTTTTCGGATGAATTAGACATAACTATACAAGATTATGAAATAAATAATATCCATCGCATTGGCACGAAAAATAAGAGTGACAAACCGAGGCCTGCGCTCCTTTCATTAGTTAGTGGATGGAAAAAAAATGAAATAATGAGAAACAAAAAGAAATTAAAGGAGTTCTATATAACAGAAGACTACTCAAAGGAAACATTAGAAATAAGGAAATCACTGCAACCCAAACTAATAGAAGAAAAGAGAAAAGGAAACTTCGCATATATAAAATATGATAAACTTGTTGTGAAGGAAAATTCTAAGACCATAGATAAAAGGAAGAGAGAGATATCAACATCACCGAATGTTGAACTACAGCCAAAAAAACAACAAACGCTAAATTCATCTAAGAACAGCAGAATAAACGCATATGATATGATGAGGAGTAGATCCCACTCCTTTTCAACTATTTCAACAATCCCAACAACAATAAAACAATAGCAACAAGCTACCGGCGATCGGAATCAAAAATCCAACAGAAAATATAACAATAAAACAGAAAAGAAACAACCTCTCCCAAGCCGGCTGGTCCCCGTGGGGGAAAAAGACCAAAACCCTCCAGTAAGTACTGAAAAAACAACTAGAACTACAGTAACAAAACAACCACAACAAACTTTAAAGATTGGAACGTTCAATGTAAGATCACTGGCAACAACAAATCGATTTATAGAACTGATATATCTGCTACAAAAAATAAAAATCGATATACTCGGTCTGGCAGAAGTAAGAAGAAAGGGCTGCACAATTGAAGAACATGAAGACTACATATTTTGTTATAAGGGTGAAACACCGGGCCTATATGGAGTCGGATTTTTAATAAAAAAAGAGCACAAAAATAGAATAGTAAATTTTACGGCGCTCTCAGATCGAGTTGCTCTATTAAAAATTAAATACGATAGACAAACGTTCACATTAATACAAGTATACGCACCAACTGAAAAGGCTAAAGATGAAGAAATCGACTC
>DWTW01003417.1:0-10024 GCA_018246275.1 Papilio slateri
GCGTAAAATTATTTTTTACTTTTTAGTGCATTTATGTTTTTTTTTGAAGTCGGTTTTGTTTTTTTGTTAAAAGTTTTTGTTTTAACATTTTCGAGCAACTATAACACAGACACAAGTCCGCGGCAGTCGGCTCACCCGTTGACTGCGAAGGTATAACTCTACTCAGTACTACTCTATAACTTGTCCATTGATTGAAATTTACGTCTAGCTGAAACGTATAATTATATTTTGATACATTTAAAAAAAATGTATTATAAGTTAATTTTATAAAGGTCATGGTAGGTCATAAGGTAGTCGTGTTAGATTCGTCATGATTTTGATTTTTAAAAGTACGTTGCCGTGACCACTACATGTATAAATCAGTGATAAACGCACGTCAGCCTCCTCAGGGCCGCGTGCTCATTTCGTTTGTAATCATCGTCCGCAATAGCCACGTCTCCGTAGAATGGGACCTCATAACGCTTCGCCGGTTTGTACGTGATCTGTGTGGCCTAAATGATTACGCATCGTTGTATATTTCGGCTCCGCAACTTCTCACGGACATACAAGTTAGGCATTACAAATAATCATATCGTTGCGTCCAAAAATCTCTATGAATAAAGTGGAAGTAGATTGAAATATGTTGAGGACTTCCAAATATTAAAAACGAGAACAAGACTGTAAGATATTGTAGAAGAGACGATTTTATTACGTCTTCAAGGTGACTCTAAATGATATGATATAATCTGAAATTGCAATGGTTGTTTAAATAGACTTGACAAGAGATACTGTCCATTTACTTATAAGGTTTGTTCAAAAGCTAACTTTTTTATGGAAGAAGGTGGCAAACGAGCAAACGGTTCACCTAATGTTAAGTGACCGCTACCCATAGACATCTGCCTACCTTAAATTATTGGACAGAGAAGGGGATACATAGAAAAGAGTATATTTCCTTTTCCTATCGATCCCCTCCCTGTACAATCCTTTCCTTACTAGAAATGCATAGGAAGGGAAAGACGACTACAGTTAGGCCTCCGGCACATCACTCATCCGAAACGGCGAAACGCAGAAATTTTCTACTTCACGGATGTCTTCTGTGAGGAATGGAATGTGCTTACTTATGTGTTACTACTACTGAAGATTCTTTTAAAATTACAAAGGTGTTATTATAATATTTGTTGAGAATGTTAATTAACAATTAAAAATAGATTATAGTAATAACCTATTATATTCACATAAGAAAATCAAAGGTTAACCTAAGGTGAAAAATTCCCTCTTTAAAACTCGAGAACTTTTGCATTTATTTGAGGAAGAATTTTCAGGATAACAGAATGAACTGCACAATCTTAATTAATACCGTAACAATACGGGCATCTTTTCAACGGCAAGTTTTCAAAGGAACTTTCAATGAACTGAAAGCCAGTCTCTTCTAATAAAATCTAGTTTTAATAAGTAAGTGTCGGTTGTGTTAGAACTTTATTGTTTATTACTATTATTATAATCCCAGAGCCAAACAGTAGTAACTCACATAACATCGAAAAATCTTACAGCTTTTTATTAGATACGGTAGAAAAATTTGTTAATGTATTGTTTAAACATGAAAAAGTAGTTTTTTTTTAAAGATAAGGGGACAAACGATAGCGCTAATCTTAACTGATCACCGATGGCCATGACCATCCAAAACACCAAAGAAACTGCAAATGCCTTGCTGGCTTTTAAGGAAGGAGTTCTTGAAGGACCTTATCGAATTGGTTAGGAAATACCGCAATTCATTCCACAACGCGGTTGTGCGAGGCAGGAAGTTGTGCGAAAGCCGTACAGTTGTAGCGTGCCAGTCATTAAGATAGTGTGAATGGAATCTGAAGCTATGTCGTGATGAGTAATAGCGAAACTTAACTCCAGGAACAGTTCTTCGGAACACTCCTCGTGGAATATGCGGTAAAAAATGCAATGAGTTATACGAGGAAGAGTCTTACTTCCATAAGCAACTACAGAATGTATAAATGTTACATTTCCAGTAATCTCATACACCATTTATAATTCACAAGTGTAAATATATATAATACTAAATTTTAACAGTGGTAGATCTCGTAACAACAACATCTGTTGCACGAATGGGCTGGTTCGATTGGCGAAATACCATGATCTGACAGAAGACAGGCATGAAGTAGAAGTATTCTGCGTTTCTATTGGTGAGTGAGGTGCCGGACGCTTAATTCAAGTCCTCTTCCCCTTCCCATCTTTGTCTAAAGAAAGGATAGGAAGGGGAAGAAGATTTGACGGAGGACGGGATGGATAGAAAAAGAAAATATTTTTTTTCTGTTTATCCCTCTTCTGTTTAATAAAGGTAGGCAACGCATCTGCAACTCATTAGGTTGTTGCAGATGCCTATGGGCGTCAGTCACTTAATATGATAAACTGCTCGCTTGCCATCTTTTTCCATAAAAAATTACTTTGTGGTATCGAATCTGACTCTACTAACACAGTCGTGTCGCAATGGTCTAGCAACAACTGATTTGACACATTTCTAACAAATCGTGTTATATATATTTAAAATAAACGCCGTTACGAAGCTAATGAAAGAGCATAAAATAGCAGAATTGAGATATTTTATAGAGAAAACGTGTTTCCTTGTTTGACACCATTATTTTAGAAACTAACTATGAGAGAACCG
This sequence comes from Papilio slateri, assembly GCA_018246275.1. Classification (NCBI taxonomy): domain Eukaryota; kingdom Metazoa; phylum Arthropoda; class Insecta; order Lepidoptera; family Papilionidae; genus Papilio; species Papilio slateri. Next base: position 2,654 of record DWTW01003417.1, read on the forward strand.
GACTGCAAAACGACAAAGCGACGAGTGAAGTACAACATATGAATAATTCAGACACTTATCATAAATAGTTTCGACGTAAAAACGCCTCGCTGAAATTTGTATTTTCGTGTCTCAAGCCATTAGCTGCTCCCATGCAGCTTACATAATGCATCGCTAAGCCCTGCCCGCTTTATGGCTTTCACTGCGCCAATCAAAAGCTCTTTCTAATTAAATTGTATTATTTTTATTGGATTTTAGCACACGAAACTGTATCAGAAATGGGTTATAAATCTAACCCATTTTGGATGATTGTTATTGCTTCAAGATATAGGATAGTTCAGTTATTCAATATAACACTTGTCGTCATGACTGGAAAAGTCTCTACTTTAAAAATGAAATAAAATACTTTAAAAATGAAATTGGGTAAGTTAATCACAAAGCACGCAATAAAAGGACGTTTAGGTTTATTCTACTTTTGATCATTTTGTACCAGCTGCATACGTCAATTTACTTCAGTTTTGCATAGCTAAGCCCTCGTACTCTACTGTTATACTCCCCTACTGTCTATATTTCTGTTCATACAATTCTTATAAAAAAAAGAAATAAGCTGGATTTTTATGACCGATAGCTCCGTTTAGCTCGTGGCTATGCGTAGCGTGCGTGGAGCTATAAAAATAGCTTCATCGTATTGAATTTGTTGATCGATGGTTTAACGTACTCAGCCGAAACATTGGTAATGAGATATTACTCACACTTGATTACATGAGACCCGAGTTCACGATCACAGCAGCATCCTTATAGAGTGTGCAAGAGCCTCGAGGGAACAAGGAACAACTGACGACAATATAAGAAAAATTATATAAGAAAAATTATATTCAAAATTAAATATAATTTTTCTTGTACCAATTATATTTCAATGTTAAGAAACGTCCATTTTTGTTTAGAATATATGTCCAAAATATTTGCGACCCTTAAAATTTCACCATTGGTCTATTACCAACATATCGTGCATTTACAAACGTTTAGTTCAAAGAAAACTTTACGTAATTTTCATTGCATAGTTCAAGGCGTATTACAGTCAAAGGAAGTCGGCCATTTCACTTGCAAATGTTCCTTATATACTAATGTTGCTCGGGCCAGCAGCGATGCACTTGCTGCACTGAACTTTCATTTCCTACTCGTTTTTGATTTAAAGTGCGTTTTCAATTTCTTTACGGTAAAAGAACTATCATTATACAAGTGGCAGGTTTCGCTAGCAGAAGTTTTCTACATAATATTAATGTAATCTTCTTACTTTTCTTCTAATTCTTTAGCAAAGGTTATTTCTATTACTTATAAAAAGTAAAGAGTGAACCCAAAAATAATTGAAGGTCAGGATTTATGGGGGTTTTTGCTCGCCATGAATAAATATCGTCCGTGTAAAAAAAAACTCTATTTGAAAAACTTATTAGTTCACATTCCAAGAAGAGCGATGTTTGAATGTCTGATGTCTGGTGTTGTATCCCTGAACCCGGATACTGCTCGAACTGAAACGGGTAAAATGAAATAAAAAAAATAATATTCTCTTCGTACATTTTGCGACTCCCGCAGGAAACGTAACAACAATTTATTACTAAACTTGCCTTATTTGGATACTTGTTAATGGGCCATATGTATCTCTATTAACACTTCTCGGAAGACATTTTAATCATCCCTTTATGTGAATAAATTTAACGAACACGATTCTAATAAGTCGTTGTAAAGTCAGTTCAACTCTAGTACCCTGTTGTTTAATATTTCTCCGAGCAACCCTCCAAATAACAGCACCATTCAAATTTTAAATTGCAATATTAAGAGGTGATTTGTCAAAAACTGTCTCGTAAAATAGGAGCTAAAAATGCTTATATAGATAACATAATTTTTCTTGAGCATAGTATGCTTTAAAGAAAGTTCTTTATATCCAAGCATATGCATATGCAAGGAAATTAATGGTCTGATTTCATACGGTTTGTACGGTCACCAATGGATGGAGTGATTCATGTGGAATATTTAGGTATATGATTCATTAAGGTATTACGTAAATTGGCTGAGTACGATGATAATTGTTGAAAAAGTAAAAGGCTGGAAAGTTTCATCGAAAATTGACGTATATTTTTTTATTTTTTATTAATATTATTTATAATATTTCTATACACATATACATATAGAAATACCTCCACAAAACCGATTGTTCGATTTGACTGTGGAGTTGAAGTCACGCGCAGTACACATTAAACACAGTATCACTTATAACCAATGAATATACAATATGTTATAATCTTTTATATTAATTTTGGTTGCTACTTTGGAATAGGAAGTTCTTATACGTTTTGGCAAATTTCTTTTTTTATATAATATGATATGCCACTCGTGCAAAACCGAAGCTGGCCACTAGTCTTAGATAAATACAACACACACTAGAAGTCTAATTTAGAACAAGTATGTTTTCCTTGTCTTCGCGAAGTGCATTTCGCTTCTCATTACAGGCCGAAGGAAGCCTGCTATTTCACTTGCAAATTTTCCTTACAAACTAATGTTGCTCTAATGGGTATGCACTTCCTGCAATGTGCTTTCCATTGTAGCTCCACCCAATAGTGCTCTCGATTTCCTTAGCCTCATTTTATGTTCATAGTAATTGTATTAAGTGAGTGTGGAGTCCAAGGATCCTAAGTTAAATTCACAATACCAAATAAAACATGCAAGGTACAGCTTGCAGCATGACAAATATAGGCTGCTTGCAAAGTTTGCGTAAAAAATTATTGTCGGTTTATTGACTTTAAATTAATTTCCAACACTCATTTATTCCATTTAATATTTATTACACGGCAAGTGGTCACTTGTTCCACTTTCCATGTAACCGTGTATTTGACGTGAAATCTTGTGTTGAGGATCGCGGGATTAATTAATTGAATATGGCCTCCATACAAACTGCCCTCAGCTTCACGCTATAAAATTACTAGTCAATATAGAATTTTCTAACGACAGGTTTTTAAAAATAAAACTAAGTATAGCAAAATGTCTTACTACTTTATAACTTGTTTTATGCTCGCTCTGCGAGTTCTGCGAGAGAGATCAAAGTTATGTCATCCGGAACACAACCAAGGTAACCGTCTTTACCCGAAATGCTAACTGGCAGTTGACTGGACACAATCAATCAAGGCACATTGAACAGATGACCGATGGGGCAAATAGCATAGGTCGACCGTCTGGTCCAGGTTATCCAATGGACTTGCACCATTGGATAAAGGTGGCAAGGGACCTTTGTGGCTATTCATAGGGTAAACAATGTTAGTATTTTGTAAACAAATTTTACTAACATTTTTTTTTTATTTTAACACATTTTTAAGAGCAGTGAAGGAACACCTTTACGACGATTAAATTTACCGTAAAAGTTGTTTTATAGTACCGTACTGTACAGAAAAGTACTTTATCAACAATTTAATCAAATGACATAAATGTATTGTCAAACTTTATTTAGTCATTTGATTGTGCATTAGTTAATTATTGTTACAAATTTAAGTTTAATAACTAAAGTTAGATAATTGTGTAAACAAAAGAACAATTAACTATTAACAAAAACTAAACGCCATTAATGGAATGGAATGGAAATGGTTTTGATAACTGAATCAATGTAATCAACGTTTATCATTCAAATCAGTACGTTAATTACGTGCCATTAGTATTTTTTAGAGTTTAAAATATAGATTCTCTATTTTCATACAGTGAAGATAGATTATTTAAAATTTATTGTTACATTAAAAATATTGGGTACAATTTATATAACCAAAATAGCATTCAAAAAAGGCTCTATGGTTTGTTATTGACCTCATATATTAACCTCAAAGTCAACAATCACCTAGGTCCCTCCGTCCAATGTTATGCGCGTGATGTCCCCACACAAATCCGAGGTTAGTTTGTTCATCAATCAAGGAACTAGATAACTCGCTGTATACATATTTTGCACTATTGTACAAAACCAACCAACAAGTGTTCAATTTTTGTTAAAAAAAAAATCATTAAAAAATATTACTTTATTATCATATGTTCTGCACTTGTTCATTTCGTTCACTAAGTTATAAATGATAGGGATACAACATTGACCCTTGAACTGTGCCTTCCGTTACATCGACTTGTTCCCTATATGTCTATTTTTATGGCGAATTTCCGATATTGTAGATAATTCGAGCACCATCTGAATAACCGACCGCGTACACCACAGACTTCAAGCTTACTGTTTATTTGCTTGTGGTCTAAGGTATCAAATATATACAAGAAGTCCACAACATTAGAGATAGAAACTCGCAAATATTTTAGCAGCCTATACATAGAAAATAGTGAATGAAAATAAACAAAAAAGATGGGAAGATGGTAGGGCCTGCGTCACTTTTCACCAGTCGAAACGCAGCTCTACTGCCAACTTATGCTGATGTTCTGATAGATTATGATAATTTCTTGATTGAACCGGCATATCAATTAAACAACTGTCGTTAACTCTACCACTGTTAAATATCTTGTGTGTGGCCATCCTAAAATATATAATTTTTGTTAAATTTATTTTATTCGCCAAATAGACTTTCTTATTAAGATTGAACCTTACACTTATAGTTGATATCCCAATACAAATCTCATAGTATACATTGTCAGAGGACATGTCTCGATTCCTGTCATGAACATAAACAAACTTGCAGACAATATTCTTTCTCGTCGCTTAATTTCTATTTATATCGGCATGCTTTTTCTGAAGCAGTATGAGTCATTAGAGTGTCCCCTCGTGTAATGCAACCGTCGCGCGTGTCTTTCACATCACCGGGCAACCCTCCTGTCGATAAGGAAACCGAGGGAACGTATTTAAATGGGAAATGCCTGGAAATGGCTCACGCTATTGTCCGATTCCCCCGGGGTAGATAGCGAGGGTCCAATATCTTCATAACAAATCGTTAGCGTATTTATTTTGTGTGTGACAATCAAAACAACCGATAGTATTACTTATAGAGCCGATAGTAACAGAATTGTTATCTTATTTAGTTTTGTATTTAGATAACAATACATTTTGTTATTATCTTATTTAATTTTGTATACTTTCCGACGTTTTATTATTAACAGAACTTTGATTTTTATAAAAGCACGAAGCAGATTGATGAAATACTGAAGATGAGCTTTAATAAAAGTACCGCAGTACCGCATAGCCGCAGACCATATTATATGGGTAACTGCTTCCTGTTTCATTTCTTAAAAAGGATGTACCACCTGCGTAAAAGTCGGCAAGGCAACTATAACTTACTGGTATCGTGAATGTTCCTGGAGGACGGTAATCACTTAAGATTAGTGGACCCGTTGCTTGTTTCTGCCTTAATCCTATAATTAAAATGTTTGGACATAGACAATACGAGGGAGTTACGTCAGGATCATACAAAAAAGAAAAGGGATAGAGAATCACCTCTAATCACGTAAGTAGTAGTGTTGGTACACTTTGTTAAAGACTTTTTTTAGACTCTTACTTTTACAAAAAACATTTTGAAGTTGTAAAATTCAATTGTGTTGGAAAAAAAATAGTTAGAAATTGATTTTTATCCAAATATGTTATACACATATCTCTCGTATGGCAATTATAAACATTCTTTGGAACAAGGGTGTCCAGTTGTAACGTGTTTGTAAAGAGATAAGATATTAAGTACGTGATGTAGCAGTTTATATTACATAACTCCATATAATTCGTTTTACTTGCACTCTACAAATCTACACACTTATGAATTTTGAAACATAACTATTACAACCTTTTTTAATGTGAGGCAACGCCCACGCATTTCCGCTCCTGCGGGGGCGAGAGTGGATTACGTCGGACTTGGATCGACTAAAACTTCACAATGTTCCTCCTGCGCATGATGGCGGGGCTACGGGAACGCATCGTACACATCCGCGACTGCGCCTAGGGCGCCATCCTAAACTATTTCAACCTAACAATTACCAAATCTGCTTGAGAATTACTGCATTAACAATAGAAGTTTGAATCGAATTTTAAGTTTCTCTGTCTTCGTTAAAAACTAACTAAATAAAATTCCTTCACACCCGCAGAAAACGTAATTTTAGATTCGAACGAAGAAGCAAAACTATTTGTTTGTTAACTACCAATATTTTGTTTGGTCTTTGAACATAGATTATTTCACATAATCTAGGTACTCTAGCGGCCGGTCCGGGCCGCGAGAGCCTCGTGGTCCTTAGCAGACGAGCGATGAACCGCGCTTTATTAATTTAAGGCAGCTGTAATAATGACGGGCTCGGGGCTATTATTGGCACACCCTCTAAGGGGAAAATAATCGAAATTCATAAATGTTTCCGTGAATTTAATCCGGGGAGCAAACTGTCTAGACGGATAATTGTTCGCAGCTAGCGATGCTATTTTAAAAGCAGGTGGCATTTAATAGTATCGTATTAACAAAGTGTTTTCAAATTTTAATAATTTATATCAGATATGTTCATAAGTGATATTGTTGGTTTCTATTGGTGAATGAATTTTTCAAATCGGTCCAGTAGTTTCAGAGCCAAATTCATTTCAAACAAACAATCAAACCTTTCCTCTTTATAATATAAGTATAGATACGCAGGATTGTGAGCCAAGTCACTCAGACATCAACTAAATTAATTTATAAAATTCATGATCAAAACAAGAATTCTTCTTATCAGTTTTTATTAAACATACGATTGAAATTGAATGCAGTATAAAATTAAGCCACAAACATCCACACAAAGCCCGAGCTCGGAGCAGTCGCGAATCTTTCTTACAGCCTCACAAACGCTGAGTATCGCAACGTTTGCCATCCCATTCGGCGCCAAATTGTGGGCACACCTTGTTTACTTTAGATTCCGCACCTGGTTACATTCTATTGGTGCGATCCACGTTATTGCGGCGGGGTGTTCGCGTATTACTCGCTTGTAACGGGCGTATTTCTACTCCTATTTACTCTGACTGCCTGTCTTAAGGGATAAAGATATAAAGAAACTGTCTATTACATCGTTTGCGTGGAGAAAGGCCTGGCGTTACTGATCCGGTTTAAAATATATTAAGCATAAGAAAACTCTGGAAATATTATATTCTCAAAGGCACTCTACCAAAAGAGAATTCCTTTTATGCGATTTTTTTGACACTAGATAACTTTAAATAGCTTTTAAAATATAATTATAAATAAAACGTATACCTAAATATATGTTTAGAAAACACATTTTGAATGTAGCGACTTTACATTTGTTTCAAAGTTACACTTAAAATTATAATTTTACAAAATTTAACATGTTATATAAACAAATGAGCAACAATTTTATTTGTTTGTCAATAGTCGCAACAACATGTTGCAATAACGACGGGGCTTGGGATAAAGA
>DWTW01003418.1:0-10023 GCA_018246275.1 Papilio slateri
AAATGTGTAAAATGCAATTAGTGGCGAGGTTGTCAAAATTCCACAAAATCTCTACATAATTCGGCCGGTCCAAAATATTTTGCTTCGAATAGCAGAATGACTAATAAAAAATATAAAAAAATTCCGAAATATAAATGTCCAGAAAATGCGTTTTCTCGACATTTTGTAGCGAAGGAATTTAAATACATTTTTACTTTTAAATTCGATAGTAAATTTTGATTGTCATTAGATTTGGCATTGCTGACTGTCAGAGATTTTTGTACATATTTTACTCGTATGTATATAAACGCCTACAAAATTGTCTCTGATGAATTTGGGGAAGGATTGACACCATTGGAAAGGGGGGTCACCTGGACGGTAGACTTTAGCAGGGTAGAAACTAATAAGCACACGACATTTTTTATAGTGTAATAAATTAGAATCAGGTAAACCAGTGCAAGTATAAATTGCACTAAAGATAATTTTTGTTTTTTCCTAAATTCTATGATATTATCAATGATTTAGTATCAATAATGTATTCATGAGTGATGTTCACTTCCGCTTCCTAAACTTAGCTTCGGAAAATAGGTTTACGTTCCATTGCTCTTATTTCCTCGGGGAAATCATTCAGAGCTTTGTAAGGTGTCTTCAACGTTTTAGAACATGTACAGCGGCCATGCTCTCGCAGTGCATTTATTTTCAGTTTCAATAATGTGAAGTCATTTTGTACTCCCATTAAAGTCCGCCTTACCTTTGGATATGTTGCTTAATTTTTTTTATAATAACAATTGAATATTTCTTCTTTTTATATATTTTATATTTATGAAACTAAAAAATATAATGCTATAAATGTCTGTAGCCCTTAAAGGTATTTATTGTCTTTTTATTTTTGTGGTTAGGTTTTATTATTAGTCAGGTTCATTGTCGATGAAAAACGACGATGACGAAAAAGAGAACTGGGAAGTGAGTTATAAATCGAATACATTATACATTTTAAAACAGGGTGAAAGGAGGAAAGGAAAGACGAAAAAAGATGAATGCGGCCATGTAGGCCGCTTAATAATCACTCTGCTTAGCTAAATCAATTTTAACTTTGTACCGTCAAAAACATTTAAACCCAGAGTTTTACTATATGGATGTTTACTTTCTCATCCCAAGTGCGACATCTGGTGTCGTAAATCGCACTTGGTGACGCCCATGTGCAACTGTAGATCCTACACGATTTATTTGTTTCAAAGATACCTTGTTAATGGTTTTCAAATAATAGTATTAATTTTTCATATAAAACCTGATTAACATCCTATTTATTTTGGTTACAATGTTTGGATAGTTATTAGATTAAATAATAATATCGACAATAACATTTATTTCTTTAACGCTCATCTGTCTGTATGTTTTGTGAATTATTTCCTAGCCCGAACACGCAATGTTAATATATATTCTATTCAATAACTGTGGCCATATAAAAGCTATTTATGTTAACAGAGTGTAGTTTAGACAAGCTTTAAAAGAGTATTTCACTTTTATAGCCGTTCGCTTCGCGTCCCGCGCTCCTTATCGCGGAGTGGCGCGTTATTTTATTATTGATATCGTCGATGGTCCGCGCGCTCCGTGCTGTTATGGAGGTAATATTTTTTTTAATACTTCCGACTGTAGGTGGAAAAAGAGTCGATAAATGGATACTAAACGTATTTGGAGATATCTTCAACATTTATCATAAAGGGGCTGTTCACAAATTTTCTATTGTTACGATCATAACTTCCGGGCGGAAGGAATGGATGGTAGAAATGAAAGCTGTGCTTTCGTTATTTATGTTATTCGCATCACTTTCGCGTTATTTGATTTCTGCTATAGATTATGGATATGTTTAAAGTATGTAAATTGTTGTACACAAAGAATAGCAAAGTAAAAAATAGGAATAGAGAGGCTTATATCTCAGAAAAACAAGTGTTTTATAGTCTCGTAACCATCTTTATTAGATATGTCACGATGTCGAAGTGTCATTACCATAGACTAAGCGTCACTTTAGTTATCAACTGTCATTATCTTCTACCAATCACAGCAAAGTTGCATAGATAAGCTAACGGTATAGATAATAAATTAGTTTAACAAAAGGAACTCAGGTATTCCGTGTTACTCTTTACGCCCTGTTCATTTGACAGATGATCAGGTTCCTCAGCCGTAGCCAAACTCTTAAGGTCTGACTATAGATGTGTATTGAGGTATAACAATATAAAACTAGCTTCTATAAACACTGGTTTACCTTTAGATAGTTTATTGTTTTTTTAATTATCTATCTTCTTCTATCTTAGATATAGCATACAGATAAATTACTTTAGAATTGTTTAGAGCTTGTATAAATTTAGGTGTATGGGTGCAAGCATCTGATGGACATACTGTATAATGGAGCAGTACGCCGCCATTGTCTTGTACACGTACCAGATAGACCGGAGCATTCGACGAAATTGAATGGCCCGAGAAACCCATTATCGCGTCGCTGGGAAACTAATTGATACTGTTGCAGGTGCAGGTGTTTCACTTTAATGAAAATCACATTTTGCTTTTTATATTTATTTTTCATTAAACAAAAATAAAATGTTACATCTAAGCTCACGTATAATAAGGAAGCTGCCCTTATTGTACGTGAGCTTAGATGTAACATTTTAATTTATGATAGTTCCGCTCATTTTCACAGAAGCTTATTTGGACCAAAAAAAACCCATATATGTTTGTATCGTGGGGTCTACAGAACTGCGCAACCTTTCGACATTCACGTATATCAATATATTAAATAGTAAATATTTTACCGCACACGAGTTGTGCTCACGCACGTCGCTCGCAGCTCGAGTAAATTGTCAAGAAAATAATGTTAAACAAAGAATGAGTACTAATCAAATAATTAGACCGTTGTCTATAGGAAAATGATATGAAGCTTTATCGACCGATTAATTCTACTAGGATACGAGTCAGAGACAAGTAAAATTGAGTGAGCACATTTTTCACGAGAACCAGACGTATCTGGTGCAGAGATAGGCTTCCGTTTTTAAGGTCAAGTTGATATTTGCATACAATTTATCACGTGGTCAGTGTATATCTACGTTATAATGTCTGGTAAACTAGAATAGTACGCTAAAGAAAACACACGGTGCGAACAATGGTTTTGTCAGTGCGGTCTGTTCTTATCCTCGCTGTATAAATTTAATCAAACGTTAATAGCCGAGGCGACCGCAAGGCTTTGACACTCAGCCCGACGTCTGCGCGGAAAATTAGTCACTAATTAACGCTAAAGTAGAAAATCCATTAATATTCTCGGAAATTGCAGTTCGAGTTTTATAAAACATACAGCAAGCCATTTCTAAAGTTATTCCACGCTAAAAACATTCAACTCTTTATGCCTACATCTTCTGAAACGATGAAAACTATGAATATTTCATTTTCCCCTCGCGTGCCGCACTCGAGGCTGACGCTCGAGATCACCGACGAGCGGCGAGCGCAGTCGAAACCGAAATGTAAAATTTTTATTAATTCTTCTTTTCAATTTAATTTCGCGAAAGAGTTTCAAAGCTGGAGAAATGTTAGCAGCGTAAGAACGTCTCGACGCAGCGGCGCATGGCGAACTTTTAAAGCCTCATGACACACACCACGCGAAAATGTCTCTTAATTACCACTCTTTAAGGGCACTAGTCGTAAATGTTTTTGCCTTGCGACTTTGTCGGCGCGGGACGTCGAGTGCTGCACACTTGAGTTTTAACGTGTGGTACGAGAAAATTATTATTTACATATTAAATAATACGATGAATAGTTATTTTGTAATGTAAGCTAATTAGCTCGTGTCTTAGTAGCTTACATTGTATAACTAACACTTTATAAAACACAAATATTTTTTTGGTTGAGCTCGTCTGAGCTGTGGCCTACGATAAGGTAAAGAAATACATTTAAAATAAGAAATGCTATCCTATGAGGCATTGGGATCTGATGAACATAAATACATTATTTAATTTACTTCAAACCCGGTGTCTAGACCTTCCTTCTGAAGTAGGATTACTAAAAGGACTTAATTTTAGATAAATGTATGTAGTAAGACGAAATGTATTTAGTCTTGTGAGTATACCCGATGACGATAACCTATGAAGTGCATTAATGGTGCTCACACCTATATTCGAGGTGTCTCTACATCTCTGAATGTATTTGATTTTTTAAAAATCGTATCGGTAGGTCCTGAGATTTCATTCAAACAAACTCTTCCCCTTTATGATATTAGTAAAGATGCTGGTAGCTAAAATATGGTACAATTATAATTTTTATCATCAACATCTAAACATGAACGATCAAACTTCATTTTATTACAATGCCATATACAAAGGAGATATCAAATTTTAAATCAGTGGTATAACTATGAAACCAGACTGCGCGCGCTTGCTACTTTTTTAAAAGGGGGTATACAATGCAAGAATGACTTTATGACTAAGATATAGCAAAGTATATTTTAATCGTTTTAATAACTAATAATATATAATAAAAATATAACTATTTAGAAAGAAGCACACCGTCTTCTGCGTTCTTTTTATTAGTGCTCGCTGCAGCCGGTAGAGCGCGCCGCGGTGTTTGTTCAAAAACGAAGGTTTTCTTGAAACGTCCCTGTATTAATATTCCGGCTGCATTTCTGTCAGTTTATTTTTCAACTGTAAGCTAATTTTATTCCGGATGATGACGTTTATGCAATTAAACTGAGAGAATCGTCGAGTGTAAATAATACATTGCCTCCTTCCAGGAATTATAACTAATTTATTTATTGTGAAATACTCTCTATCAAATATTACTATAAAGTAGTAATATTTGTATGTTTAAAATTAATTCAACTTAACTCGTTTACTTTTTTTTCTTTTTCTTTTTGGATGCTGATTAGTTGCAATCCCACCTTTTTTGGATTCAAACATTTACCCAAGGAATGACCACTAATTTTTAAATACCATCTACTACTACTAATCTAGTATTTCTTTTTTTTAACAGAGGTAGAGCCCGCAATAACAACATCTGCAGCATGAATGGGCCGGCTCGACCGTTGAAATGCCACGACCTCGCAGAAGACAGGCGTGAAGTACGTTTAAACTATTCTACGTTTCGTAATACCTTCTCCGGCACCTCACTTGATGAGTGAGGTGCTGGAGGCCTATTTTTAGTCATCTTCCCCTTCCTATCCATTTCTTCTCAGGAAAGGATGGAAGGGGAAGAGGATTGGACGAGGAAGGGATGGATAGGAAAAGGAAATATCCTTTTTTCTGTCTATTCTCTGTCCCTCCTCTGTCCATTAATTTAAGATAGGCAACGCATCTGCAACTTACTTCCTTGTTGCAGATGTCTATGGGTAGCGGTCACTTAACATCAGGTGACCGCTTGCTCGTTTTCCACCTTTTTTCATAAAAAAAAAACTCCACAATCATTGAAACATATGCATGGTGATAATGCTGATGTCCTTCAGACAAATATGTATCTTCTGCTTACTTGTTTTTTTGTAATATATAATATAATATATTGGATGTAACAAAAAATGCATTTACCACTTTTTAAAATACGACAAATGTCAATATAAATTTTGAATAAAATTTTTACGTATATATGTTAATACATAATACATACAATTACGTCCCGATAAGATAATTAAAGATCACCTACAGTTCATCACGGTACTGACGCGCACAGACGTGTTATATCATGCGTACACTCGCAAACAGTGTCGCCGACGTGCGTCACGATTTACTAGCGGCAGAACTAACAAGACGCCCATTGTGACGGGACAATGGGAGCTTAACGCGAACCCGTTTAGCCTTTGTCAACGACGACACTGCCGGCGCGTTGTAGTGACGTGCCTGATCAATATTAATCGTCTGATAAACAGATCGAGACCGAGCTCGCTTTAAATCTAAATGTATGCTTTTTGTGTTACTGCCAATCCATTGATTTGAAATACTTCTAGTATATACACTACCGAATATCGTTTAGCAGCTGGCTAGCGATATAGAATTGTTATACAAGGCATTTAAGAATATCGCAGTAAAGTGGCTCGTCGTGATGTAGTAAGTTAACTTTTCAGTTCGAACATGGAAGTAGTTTGACGGGGAAAGTGTTCATACGCATTTTGTCAGTAATAAAGAAAGGGTAAGGGGAAGAGAATTTGATGGGTGAGGAAATGGATAGGAAAAGGAAATATCCTTTTTTCAATTTAACCCTTCCTCTGTCCATTAAAGGTAGGCATATGCAACTCATTAGCTGGTTGCAAATGTCTGTGGGTAGCGGTCACTTAACGACCTTAAGGTAAACCGATAGCTTGTTTGCTACCTTCTTCTATAAAAAAGACGTATGAATTAGAGGAAGCGAGGAAGATGTGCCAGGATCGTGCCAAATGGAAATCCGTTATCTCTGCCTGCACGTTTGCGTTAAGAGCGTGGGTGCTTATTCATTTAATTTAAAAATATATATTGATAACATTAGCTCTAACATTAGCACACGCTAATCACAGGCCGAACATTCAAATCCTATCCATAATATAATAATCCACAATTACGTTCACATCACTAGTTTCAAAGAAGAGTGTGGGTTTAGATAGAGAGTTATAACACTGCTTCGGTCTAAGATGTGTACGAGCTCGAGCGTCTATTAAACACTTCAATCTAAAATCGCTGTTTCAGAATTAGCTACCCGGTAAGCAACGAACAATGGAGGTAATTTACTGTGCCAACTTGCTACTACGACACTTACATGTTTTAAAACTCTAGTTAATTAAAGTCTCCCAATCGTTTATATAACCAGGTAGACAGGCTGAAGAGAAATTAGTTGTATGAGTATCTAATGAAGCTGTCCATATGTATTTGTGGTATTATTTGAAGTGGGCTTCGTCACGAGATATTCCAATTGGGTGAGTTAATGATGATTAAACAATATGAAGCAATAGATTAATTATGGAAACGTTTAAGTTTAAGATGCACAAGTTATAAAAGAAGTAGAAAAGATGGTACTTTAAATGTATTTAAATTATAAAGTCTAAAGTGAACGTGATACCACGTTGGTGTTACAAGCGATAACTTAAGAGGGGAGCTTAGGATATAAACTGCAACTAGCTTGCAGACACATTATCTTGCCCTCCTGTGATCTCGGCGTCACTTGAATTTATTCCGGGGAGATTCCTTTAAGGTGAGGGAAGGAATAGTTAATGCGGGACTTTGCTGAATTTCAGAAGGTGGGGTCTAACGGAAGCGAACGTAGCACGTTATGGTTTAAAATATTCTTTTAACGTCTGGGATATACATAAAAGGTTTTTTGCATCTGTATAAAAGGGTTTCTATAAGTTAAATTTGAAAGGTCTCATTGAATGAGAAGGTTATATTTAGTGGGCCTAAGTATTTAAAAGAGTTGCTTCAATCGAGTTCACCTTAGTTTTTTTTTAAAGTTATAAAATGGGTTCAATATTTGAAATTTATCGGTTTCGTAAACTGATTATACGATAATAAAACGTTAAGTACAGTCAGAAGCAATTATATGTATATATTGTCAAGGGTCCAGAAATTTGTATACACCTCCGGTTTCAAAAATATGTACTCAACGTGGAGAACATACAGTTGTAGCGACTGGTACACTTCATAAATATGTATACACTCAATGCTTCATTAAATTATGTCTACCACGAAACGGGCAAAAATATATATGCAAGTTTCCGTCAATAATATGTAACATAGTGCCACTTCTTACAAAATAATTCATTTGATGATCAAAAACAAATGGTTGCCAGAGTTCCTGTCAGCAGATCGGGCACCTTTGTTAATGCGAATAGCTAACCGATCTATTTATTTTTATTTTTACATATTTTTTCTGACAGAGGAATGTTCCCATCAAATGTTCCTAATTTAAAATTTTGCATAAATAACGCAAGGGTCACATACAATTCAATTTGTTTAATGTATGTAACGAATTGAAAATCATTAGACTGATCATTTTAGCAGAAGATTTATCAAGAGCTATTATAGTTTGAGGTCAATTTAAAATATTTTATATTTGCATGTTTTCGATACATCAATGCTGTTAATAATTTATAATTGTACAGTAATTAATGCATGTTTCTGCCATCGATGTTTCGGTGGTATATATAAAAAGTAGTATAGAAAAAGCGAGAAAGGTGTAAAGATCCGTGTTCTCTGCCTACACCTCTGGGTTACAGACGTATTTATCTATTTTTATTTTAGAAATGAACTCAGTATCCGCGAATCAAAAGCTTAATAAACGGTTTACTAAATGGCAGGCCTATGACACTCGATGCCATGTTATATCGTTCGATATCGCTCGCGTGTCGCTTCGCTTCCTCGTGCGTCGTAGAAAGCGAAACGGGCTGGTGCACTTTCCGTTTTGCTCTTTATTATAATTGTGAAAAGTAGTATGTTTTATTTTAAGGTGATCAGCCTAGCAGTCTTGACTATAAATAAATATGCGCTCACGCTCGTAACCCAGAGGGGTTGGCAGAGCTTCACTTTGCTTGATTTATTTCTTTTCTGTAAAACATTTAGTTATAGTTAACATGTAGTACGATAATATACTCAGAATAAAAATACAAAAATTACAATTTTATTGTTTTTCTTGGCTCGCTGACATGCTTTCACTAATAGATGGAGTGATTGATGAGGAAGGTTTAGGTATTTAATTCATTAAAATGTTTGTTAAAGATGACGTAATGGGCTGATAACGACTTCGACGAAAAAAGTTTGGCCCGTGCGAAGCCGCGGCAGAACGCTAGTAGATAAATATTTAGAACTTTTTTATAGAAGAAAGTTACAAACGAGCAAACGGTTTACCTGACATTAGGTGACCGCTACCCATAATGTTGCAAATGCGCTGCCTACCTTTAATGGACAGAGAAAGGGACGAACAAAATAAAGGATACTTATCCTGTCAATGCTCTTCCCCGTCAAATTCTCTCCGCCTTCCCATCCTTTTTTAAGAAGGAAAGGATGAAAAGGGGATAAGGACCAGAATTGGGCCGGCACCTCACTCATCAGACGAAACACAGAATACATCTACTTCACGCCTGTCTTCTGTGAGAAATTTACATACATTCGAACCTCGGCCTTTTGAATGTCAGTATTAATATTGACTGTCAAATGTTTAATCTAGTGAAAGTGTTTGCAGCCTACGAAATATTAAGCATGGGCTCTTAAAAACATGTTGTGAAAGTTGTGCTTATATAAATGTTATGAATTAATGACGTGTGACGGGGCAGGAATCCTTCTCATAATATTTTGTATTTATTGGGCGTAAGTCTTCTTTCAAGAGGATATTATCTGTTTCTGTCGCGAAGCAGCAATGTGTAATTTTAATTTGGCCCTTGCAAACAAGATGACTGACATCTTAAAGATGTGCAGTATTTTTTGGCTCAAAACAGATAATTAATTAATTTATCCAACAATATATATTTAATTTAGAAATATATCCACACCATATTTTAAAAGACGATTGAAAGTATTGTACAGTACAATTACAAATTCTTGAACGATTAGTTACATTCTTTGCCTCGTCTTTGCTGACTTTGACTTTTCTTGATATTATTGTAATATTTATTTTATTTATTACGCCTAATTCGATTCCTCTTCCCACTCCCACCTATTTCTAATATGGAAAGGATGTGAAGGGGAGGAGGATTTGACGGGGGAAGTAAAATGTAAATAAATAAAACTTTTAACAAAACAAAAACCGACTAAAAAATTATATTCAAAAACCAAAAATGCACAAAAAAGTATAAAATAATTTTACGCAATTAGGAATAAGAATACTTTTACGTTATTAAAAATAAGAATAATTTTACACAATTAAACATAAAAATAAATATTTAATTTTCGCAGTCGGTCTCAAGGAAATAGAAGCATACAAAAATGCATGACTTTCGAGAACAACGGGGTAATGGCAATCGGCCTGTAGTTGGACGGAACCGAGCTATCGCCTTTCTTTGGGATCGGGTGGATTATGGCAGTCTTCCAGGATTTCGGGACAACGCCTAAAGAGTAC
>DWTW01003419.1:0-10022 GCA_018246275.1 Papilio slateri
ATCTAGTAATGTAGAAAATCATTAACAACACGTGTTACAAAAATAAAATTCTATTTCTACCAATTTCTGAGCTTAAAGTCCACTGCTTCTTTTTTAGTCCATCCATCACCAACATTCACCATTTACATATCAATAGTGATTACGACGCTACGCGTAAGTGTTTTTTGTTCTCTAATTACTTCCTGGAATTATGATGTACGATATATTCTCAGTTATAAATGGCTGTATTGAAGCGAATTCTTTAACTGGAAAGACTTGATTTGCTTTGTAGATTTTGATAAAAAAAAAGTCGAAACATATTTGTATTATGACTATTTTACCGGTTTTTACTTTTTTATATATTTAGCATGTTTTTTTTATATCCATTACGTCATAATTTTTTTGTGTTTCGATTATCATTAGATATCTCATTCAATATAGTATTTGATTATTTTCTTACTTCCTTTAATAGTATATAAAAAATAGTACCTTATTAGTTATACTGACATTTTACACAATGCGTAAAAAAATTGTTTTTGTAGCAAAATAACCTCTATTAAATGGGTTTTAAAGTTTCTTGTTGCATGCATAGTTCTGTGTTAATTAACTTCGATCTATTTGAACGTTCAATTGAAGACATTAGTGAGGGAAAAAGAAAGAAAACTTCACTCGATCGCGTCACGTGTTACATGACACAAAAGACAATGCTGATTTAAAAAAAATGCTCAAAAGTTTTTCAATTATAGAACGGTACAGCTAAATGCGAATGTTGGCCTGTTGAGCGTTTACATATTACGACTGCGTGACGAGTACTCGACGACTTCAATACTATTTCTGTTTTACGAAATTTGGTCACTAGTTTTGGTAAGCCCAAATTTATGTTAAAAATATAAGGTGCTCGGCTCGGCTCGGTCCCTTCTCTACCTTTCTAGAAAGATTTGATCGCATATCGTACACGTAACCGTATGAAAAACTTCTTTTTTCGTACAATTATGTATCTGACGCTGCATACCGCATACCGCAGCGTTGTGCGTTATAATCATGGGACCAAAGCTTAAGACCGGAAACCCCTTACACATACTCTCAATAGCGGGGATGACACACTTAATATAATAGCTTAGTCTTTCGCCTTTTTTCCCATAAAAATTTTAAAACTAGCATACCTTATTATGCCAATTATGTGCTTTTCAAATAAAAATAATCTTATCGATACGCTCTCAGCTTATCGTATCACCGGCTCTTATAAAAGACATTTCACATACGTTGAATTCCTATAGGGGCTCGTTTTTTACTTTTAGTATATGACTTTAGTATATGATGTGACGATAAATTCAAGTAGCCCATCTTTTGTTTTCTGAATGTTCCAATCAATGACAGGTAATTTCTCAATTCTGATCATACTTTTGATATGATTTTTCATTATATTGGACCTTCTTACATTGTCTTATAAAAATCACACCTAGCAGATGCTTGAGCACATAATCTATGAATTCGTCTATGTTCTAATGCTGTGAAAAAATATTTGAATATATGAATGTAAGAAAAGGTGACAAAAAAGCCGCCGTATATTTTGGCTATTTACAAAAGACATTGGATTTTCGTGTGTGTTTTATTATTACGATTCAATTGCTTACTACACGAATGTACAAAAAACGTATAACAAAATATCGCATTTAATCAATTTCCGTTACGATACAGGCTTACTGTCCCACATTCGCTGTAGATATTCTAGACTTTCTATGAACGAGGCTGGACGATAAAAAAAAATTGAAGACATCATTTTATCTTGGCCCGTATTACTTGAAGCCGTAGAGTGTAATCGTTTGTTTTGCTACAGATAATACAATGGCATGGTAACGTACATTGATATTTTTAAAAATGTAGGTTGATTTACTTTGTCTTTCTTATCTATAACACGCATAGGCACTTGATGTCTTTTTTAATTTAAACTTTAATATAGGTTACTAGTAAGCAAAAAATAGTTAAAAACATAAAATGATATTGATATCACTAAGGCTAGTGAGAATTTATCTTTCTTATGTTTTAATTTTACTATTAAAAACATATATATGAGGTTAAGAGATATAGTTATAGAATAATCAGTACAGTTATTTTTACGCTCGAAGTATCAGTAAAGAAGTATTTCTAATTATAATTTCTACATACGGGTATACGTAGTACATGTGGTTTGGTGAGGCAATACAATTAAAGGCCTTAAAGGCCGGCAACGCCTCTGCAGATCCTCTGGTGTTGCCGATGTCCATGGGCGGCGATGATCACTTTGTTGTAACCGCTGCTCGTTTGCCCCTTTCTTTTATTTAAAAAAAAAACTTAAACTCTCGTTCTTCCTAAGATGTCAGAGGTAAATAATAGGACCCTTCTTCTATCCCCTCATAAGTCTTGCTCTGCAGCGTTCTGCTTTGAACTTTTTTGGATCTTTCAAACACATCAGTAGAATTCGGTGATGGACATTTGTGTATAAAGATCTTCAATATTGGCAGGAAATAAATACCGATATGTTTTTATTTGAAAATGGTATATTGTTTTATTCTGTTGTTACAGATAAGGAAAATATTAAAAGTGGTCATATAATTTCAGTTTTATTAAGAAGGCCCTAACAAGTTTTGGATCGTTTCTAACGATGATTTTATGCTAAATATATTTGGTAACACTTTAGCCGAATGCGGTAATGGCGATAAGCAATAAATTCGATATCGTCTCTGGTTTTATCTCGTCAGAGTTTTGTATTGAAGGGAATAAGCTGGTCATATCTAATCTTTATAAATGTTTTGCTAAATGCTGTCGACCATAAAATTAAAATAAAAAGATTTTTATTATTATCTAAATCAGAATTAAGAGGCGTGGTTTTACAATTTTTAGCTTTAGCCTTTTATCTACCAAAAGAATATACTCTAAATAGTTCTTTAAAGTGTCGATAAATATTCATGACCGATATGATTATTTTTTTTAAATATATAATATATAGTTGTATAGGACATTGTGGATTTTCACATATTTTTTTTAAAGAATGCTAATTTATTCTAAATATTTATTACATTCAAAGGTGAATATTGTTTTTCGGTTTTAATTCCCCCTTTTAAACTTCCTATGTCAAGATAGTCAAGATTTATTTAGTAATGTAATGTAATCACTTAGTTTTAGAGCTTTGTGAAATAAAACATAAAATAAACATTGTCTTTTTCCTTAGGTAACGTTACGTACGTATAGACACGGCAGATTTGTAAGTGATATGTGGAGTTCTATAACGAAAAGGTATAAACTCGTACGTACTTCTAATCTGTAGAAATCCTTGTAACTTGCTTGAAGCCACCAAAAATGCTAAACGCATACAACCTACGAGTAGAGTGGACCCCTCTTGGGGTCTCAAGCGCCAAGCTTATCAATAGAGGGTCAACTTTACCAACCTGAGCGCTAGTCCTCTTCAAGTCCAGTGAAACTGTACCTAGTTCCCTACTCGAGACAAAAAGTCTACGAGTGATTTTTAAGTACGTTATTATGTATTTTTAAGTACGTTATCTTATGACAACTATAGAACTTTCGTTCCCAAATATGTCTGTACGTTTCAGAGTGTCGGGGGCGCGGCGATGCCTTTTGATTCAGGCCGGTGTTTACAGCCAACAGAAATAGTTGGGCGCTGATCGTGCCACGGCTGACTGCCAAACGACTGCCCGGCTCGACTGGCTGTGACGTAACTGCCTTCTGCGACAAGTCTGCGCCACAGACTAAATAAAATACTTATATAGGAACCTAGATGCCTCCTGCAACGTATTTTAGGTACTAGCATTTTTTTTTGATGAATTGCTACATTAAAATGATATTAAAATAAATACTATAAAATATGGTTTATTTATTAGATTAGTGACATACTAAAGAAAGGCGATATAAGGAGTACCCGTAACCGGCGAGTATGTATGGATTTAGAAAAAGGTCTGCTAAGTTACGGGCGTAAGTGCATATTTATTTATTTGATATTTAAAAGGGCACTTTGGTCTGTTCAGTAGAAGTGGCGCTGAATCCATCCATCTGTTAACACGACGAATTAACGATTCCCTTTTATGGAATGTAGTGTGGATACTGGATACGGTTTATTTTTGAATTGATAAACTGACTCTTATTGTGCTGGTAATAATGAATTATCAAAAGTTCCTTTATTTACTTGTAAAAATAGTCCTAGGAGTCTTAAAAAATATGACATTTCAGAAAGCAATAGAATTAGGTTTAACGAAACCTAAGTTTTACCAATCCACATATATAAAAATATAATATTACCTAAAGAATATTACCTATGCTGCAGCAGATCGTCCAGTCGACGTGTGATCGGAATGCTTAGAATATATTAGCGCCATGCGAACAAACAGCCTGACGGATTACATTCGAATTATGACGAGACATGTCCACATGCGACCACTTATATGACTAACGGTTTGAATCCGACTCGAAGAATTGTTTGGTTGTTGTCTCTTGCATTGAAAAATAACCGCCGAAGTACATTTTGATATTTGCAGTAAAGCTTATTGAACTAAATTAACAGGAAATGCATATCGTTTAATACAAGTTTTAGTGGCGAAAGCAATGTATGTAAGGTTAAAATAATATCTTAGTTTTGGCGGCTAAGAAAGACGAAGGAATTCTCGTGCACGCGTGTCAAAATAGGGCTATGACATTGTCACGACTGTACCGTAAAATATCAGTCTGATTTGATTCAGGGTCTCAAATCGAATTTTTATCTTTTTTAAATAATATGATATGAAGTTTTGTATACAAATGTCATCCAAATTTTTCACTTGCGTGTGTCAGATACATTACTCAAAAGTGGTTTTAGGTTATGGCAAGATTTACAGTGAAATGCTTGCGCCGGAAAAACATATTGTGGTCACAATTGAACAAATATTTTATTCCTTTTATTTCTATTAGATTGTTGATATATGTTATGATTTAAATTTGTCTATTTTGTGACGAGTTTTAAATTTTAAAACTTAAAATTAAAATCTCGCCATAAAAATACTCATTTCGGTTCGTGGGAATCCGTCATCCATGACTAAGGGCCGTGTAAGGGGAGCGCAATTGGTGTTCCGTCACACCTTTCTGGTGGAGAAGTGGGGAGGTTTTTCCTCACCAGGGATGGATGCCTCGGCGGCTAGCGCAGACGGGGCCGTAAATATGTGTGAAAGCGTTCCCGTAGCCAACCAAAATGCGCGGGAGTAACATTTTGAGGTTTTAGTCTGTTCGAGTCCGGATGGAAAAGACGAAAGGAAGAGAGCTCTTCCAGTTCTTCCCGGACGTGGCAGAGCGACTCAATGCAAGTTGGATCGCTCCGGACTACCAAACCTCGCAGATCCTAGGTGGGCATGGATGCTTTAGGAAGAGACTGCACGAGATGAAGCTGAGTGACAGCAGTATGTGCGACTGTGGATCGGCAGATGAGGACATTCACCATGTTTTATGGGAATGTCCATTGTATGATGACCTGAGGCAGAAGATGATGGATGGGATTGAGCACGTGTGGGTGGGTCCGGTATATTTCACGGACCTCGTTGCCTCGGAGGTGAACTTTAACCTGCTACGCGAGCCCCAGAAGGGGGAGAGTGACGAAAATAGGGACAAGGATAAAGAGTAAATAACTTGCAGGGAATCAAGAAGAGCGTGTACAAAGCCGAAAAAATGGCACGACCGTACACGTTCTCCCGCGATTCGGCCCGTATGACCTGAGGGTCGGTAGAGCCATGGGAGGTGGAGGATGGCCGGGTACGGAGCGACGGATAATCACTATGCGGTATGTCAGTTCTGTAATTATTCGTGCAGCCGGGCGGACGGAGCACTTGGCGCCCGGGTGACCCAAGAGCGGTGGCCGAAGGCGCGGTGAGCGTCGCAACACCGGCCACATCGAGCTGAACTACATTTGAGCAGAACTACGATGGCACGAAAATTAGATCATTATGTTTAATAAAACCTATGGTCCGCTACGGTGATAACAAGAAGCGATTAGATTTGTTCATCAAGGGTGGCAACACATCTTTACTTGGACGATATGGCTCAGCGAGTTAAATATTAAAGTTCCTATATTTAGTAATTGACATCAGTTACACAATTAAAACGTAAATAGTCAACTGAAATAAATAAATTATTTTTTATAAGTAGTTATAAGGAAGCAGCGTACTCGGGCGTTTTACGGGGGGCAAAGCGACGCTGCGCGTGCGGGAGGCACGCCAGTGTTCCACCGCGAGCGATATCTGCCGTACGCGTTGCGCGAGCGCATCCACGCCGAGCTGGCCCGCATGCTGCTGCGTCATCGATCCCGTTGACGTTGGTAAACAAGGCGGACGGATCCTTGAGATGACTGACTATAAGGAGACGTTAAATCCGGTTTTATAGATTAATAGATATCCATTGCCGCGTATCGAGGATTTATTGGTGAAGTTAAGCGGCGTGTGCTGCTTCTCGAAAACTGATATTTCAAGGCCTATAATCAGATTGAGTTAGATGACACTAAAAATACACCGTGGTACAATAGGCTCGTTTACGCTTTAAGTACGGGAATTTTACAGCACACTATGTCCACGGAGTCCTTACGGCTAGTCTTTAGTAGGCTACACTGTCTGGTTCTGGTCTCAAATTAAAATCCAGTCTTATATACCGAGGCCGACTAATATCACGGAGCTAAGGTCAATTCTAGGTATTTTAAATCACTATAGAAAAATTATAAGGAACATGAGTTCCAGACTAGGTCCATTGTACGAGTTATTTAAAAAGGATAAAGAATGGCATTGGTCTGCGGATTGCGAAAACTCATTTATTGGAATTAAAAAATATAAGGTAGCGTGACCACCTTAACACATTACGATCCGAAGAAAACGTTGATAGTGGCGTGCGACGCGAGAGGGCGGGGTATCGGCGGCGTGCTGTCCTCGCATACCGACACCAGTGGCCTTGGCGAATGTCTGGTTGATTATGCGTCGCGCATGTTAACGGACGCCGAGAAAAATGACTACTACGGCGAGCTATTTAATTAACCGCTTAAATGAATTATTTAGCAGGTTCGTCATACAACGACAGATCGTCACGGATAACGGAACACAGTTCATCTCGAACGGTACGTCCCCATACCATCCTTCGTCGAAGTGTCGAAGTCGAGAATGCTGTAAAACACTTAAGAGTGTTATAAAGAAAGCTTCGCAGGAGAAGCAATATGAAAATAGGGCTTTATGGTCTCTCCACATGGACCAGTTACGTAAGCGACCAAGCGAGAGCGGATTGTCTGGCGTCTACCACGCCCAGGTTGAGCGGACAGGCAGCCGACTCCGCGGACTCTCAAGGATTAGACCCCGAGGTCTTGGGGACTAAGGAGGGCGAGTCGGAGGGGTCAGCGAGGGCGGGGGCGTCGCCACGCGTGGCCGAGCAGCCGGCGTCGCGACCACAGCCCGCCCCGACTTCACCGGACGAGGCACGCTCTTCCTCCCCGGTCACTACAGTTAGAGTTCGTCCTAGTGGGTAGTGTAGAATGATTAGGCCTGAGTAGATATTAACGACATTATCTTGTATTACTTACATTGTATTAAATTTAGTTAATATTGCTTTAGGTTCTGTATTTTTTATTGTAACGTCTCATGTTATTGTTTAATAAGATAATTCTTATTATTTTAATTTTTACTTGTTTTTTTTTTTACTAATTTATTACATTGATATACTATAGTCCCGGGCAAGAGAAATCATAAATTTTGTAAACACACATTAAGGGGTTCGTAAGCATTGGATCAAATAAAAAAAATGTTTTGTAATGAGTTTTATTTCTATAAAATGAACACACAAAAACATTACCATTCGAAAAACCATTAATCTCTTTTTAAAGCAATTAGTCAATTGTGCGTACACTGGGTCCTGGTTCCTTCGTAAGTTGTATTAAATAACAATAATTAATAACCACAACAATGTTCAACAAATTGTAAATAACAAAATGAACAATAATAAACAATATAACCTAGTTCGCGAATACAACACAAATAAACTGAGACGCATTCGAAACTCAAAACGGCGACCCAAATCTGTATATTCCATGCGTCGACGCGTTCCAGTACCACAAGACAGTAGACGACAGTCCTATCGCTAAAATTTAACCCTACCAAGTAAAACCTAAAAGTTTCTTCGTGTGTGGTGTCCATCGTTCGCCCGTACACTGCTGGCCAATATCACTTACACACATTTAAGCGTCCACTTATTTGTGTGGACGCGTCACGTGCCAGTTTTATAGCATCGCTTCTCGTAAATTGAAATTGCGGATCGCACACGTCGTGTCCGAACACTGTTTTCGATATAATTTACAACTGGACATTCGACGACCTCCACGAAAATCCTTCTTTTATTTATTTTTTCCATCTTTCATTCGTCGACAGGATACATGGATAGACTTTTTAACGAAGAAGAAGGACTTGAATAACAATTTGTTTTTCGATTGATTGATACAATAACATTGTACACTGCTGTCGGAACTAGTTTTGGCATATATGATTCCAGTTTATTACTTTTCAACAGTGATAATGAAAGTGTTAATTTATAAAATATTTCTACATAAGTAAATTAAAAACTCTGATTTGAAGATATAATAATAAGGAATTTATATTATATGCCTGCCAATGAATTATATCTATGTTCAAAGAAATATCTTGTTAATTGTCTAATCCAGTGTACTACTATGGGCTTACCATTTACAATTGAGACCAAATTAACATATATTTTTACATAAAAACTAATAAGAATATAAAAATAATATTATTTTTTTAACCAATAAAACTTATATTTACGGTTATTCTTCTGTTGCCTATGTAATGTTACGTAACGAGTTGTAACAAACAATATAACTCCAAACTGAAATTATTTCCAGCTTAAGAGCGTAGGCATATCGTCGCGAAATTTATTCACCCTGCCCGTCGCCAAATTGTGGTTTAATTTGGCGTTAAGTTTCTTGCGGGGCTGGAGAGTTATTTATGCGAATTCCACACCCCGAAGTGTTGCAGATTGTGTGGAGTTCGATATTATGTCGTCATAATGGCGACGTTATTAAAGCTGCGCGTCTTAAAATCGAGGGGAACGAACGACACAGGTAATTTATCATGATTGCTAATTTATTGTCACTAATCATTGCCTGCGGGATGTGATGGGGAAATTATCATCCCTCTTTTCTCCTGAGGCATAAGAAGGGAAGTGCATATTTTTTTATATTATACTAGATGTTTCCCGCGGCTTTGCACGCATTCGTTTCTTAATTTCCTCGCTGGAAATTTTTGTAACTCGATTTAGCGTATAATTTCTTGGCATTTATAGGTGAATATCAACAAGTTGTTATTAGTTTTATGGTATGATTCGTATGAATGACACGACAAAGGGTAAAAAAGTTGTAATTGTCATGTCATACTTAACCATGGCAACCGATTATATTTATCTATCCATCGGGATAAAAGGTTCCCTACGTTCTTTTCT
Source organism: Papilio slateri (assembly GCA_018246275.1). Lineage (NCBI taxonomy): Eukaryota > Metazoa > Arthropoda > Insecta > Lepidoptera > Papilionidae > Papilio > Papilio slateri. The sequence continues at coordinate 9,472 of DWTW01003419.1, forward strand.
TTAACCGGGACAATGTGTGTGCAATCGGTTGTGTAGTTTGCGCGTGAAAGCGTAACAAACATAAAAACAAAAAAACTGATATTTGCATTTATAATATTAGTTAGGATAAATACACCTAGAAGAAAACGTAGTAAAAACGAATAGCTCATATTTTGATTTGATTTATTTGATTTTTTTAAATTTGTAAAAATGAATATTAACACAGTACCTTGGTACAGTACAGCTTCGCTGGACGTTTTATTTTACTTAAATTGTGTTTGTCAGAAAAGACATATAATAGTATTCGCATGTTATATAGCGCCATCTAACAAGATATTTAGGTACCAATTATGTAAAAAAACTGACTCAAAGGATGGCGCCATATGATATAATTGGTTTCCATAATAAATTTTTAAAATATTTTCTCTTGTGAAGAGTTCGTTTTTTGTGTGATAAAATAAAAATTCTGAATACAAAATTTGACCAAATCGTTAGAGCCGTTTCCGAGATACACGAAATAAATAAATGAATGATGTTTGTTTTTTATTTAATATTATTAGATAATATATAAT
>DWTW01003420.1:0-10021 GCA_018246275.1 Papilio slateri
TATCCTTTTCCAATCTATCCCCTCTGTCCTTTAAAGGTAGGCAACGCATCTGCGACCATTTGCTTGTTGCAGAGGCCTATGGGCAGTCACTTAACATCAGGTGACCCGTTTGCTCGTTTGCCACCTAAACCCATAAAAAAAAGACGTTTTATATCAGTGTTATTTAGTCCTTTCTATTCTAATGAGCTGTGCGACAGAGGAGTGGAGCCGGATGTTGAGATAACAACTTTTTTTTTCAGTTAAAGCTGGTAACACGAAGCAATAGTATTTATATGTATAGTAATAAAAAATAATTTAATAACTTTTTAAGGTTTTTGAAGTTATACTTCTTTTGGCGCGTTAGGGAAAAATAATGAGAGTTAATTTTTAAGATGCTCGCGCGCACCGTCACGAAAAACCGACACCCTGAAGTTAGCAATAGTCAACATTTTAGTTGACGTTTTAGTTACGTTAACTGGGTTGCGTCTGACAACTTGTACTGACAACTGTGTTCACGATATTTATTTATTTGTGATATTAAAATAAACTTTATTTAACTAGATAATGCGTTATAATAAAACTTACAATATATTAAATACCTTTCTTCGTTAGTGTTGTTTCTTCTACTAAAGTAGAATAAGGCGAAAGATAAAATTTTTGAAAAGATTGATCTTGAAATCTTGTTACGCCTAAGAAGTATAACTTCTAATTTCTTCTAACGCCTTAAGTATTTCGATGCGAGGGTACCCGAAAGGGCCGAGCCTCGTCTCGTTCGGTAGCTATCACAATAATTTCTAAAGCTAACATTACTACCACTTCGGGAAGCGTTAGCGCTGGGAGAAGAAGTGGCGGAGGAAACTCCAGCAACGCTCCTATCATTAATATGGGAGAATACCCTGCCAAATAATTATGACTAAAAAGTGTTATATTGATATAATAAAATCATTAACGATAATATTTGGTATCAAATTTATTATATAAAAGGACATACGACTATAACTTACGTCATAGTAACGTTCGTGTACCAAGTACCTATTGGTATGTTATTAAAAATATTAATTTGTTGACAATCTATGTCGCGTTGTTTCCTAGGCGACCCGAGGTACAAGGACCACACAATGTACCTCGCGAGTCGAGAGGCATTGTGTATTCGAAACGGCCACCGTTTGTTGGACCTAATACATTATACATTGAACTGCACTCAGTAGTGTTCGCTTTCTATCTTAAACAGTATCTTATGGTGGGTGATACACTTTCAATTCACTTCGAGATGGGTACTAATTGAAGGATTAAAATATATCAATGAATTTCCATTTCAAAAAATAAAATATAATATGCGCTCACGCCAATAACCCAGAGGGATAGGCAGAGCTTACGGATTTCCAATAGGAACGATCCTGGCACACATCTCTCGCTTGATCTAGATCCATACATCAACGCATACATGCTCGTCGGTTAACGGATACTCCTTATATCTCCTTTCTCACCTCAACGGCATTAACTCTACTGACATGCTTGTCCAGTCAAACCTAACTCGCACTTCCATGCATTAAAGTGGGGACTAGTACAGCGTTGTGTATTGCCAGACGTGCCTTCATAGACACATTCTGGCTCCTCTCTACTGTACCTATAGCCCCATTCATTTAATAAATATTTGCATTTAAATTAAGACTAAAAAAAGTTTTATCACGATAGTAATCGAATAGCAAATTTGTACATCTAATATTAAAATTTATGAACCTAGTAACGAACCTACTAGCCAGTACACGTTGTCTTGCATAAACGTTGACTTACCAACTATTGGCGGGTTCAGATTATTTAATAGTCTTTCGTTATTTGTCTAAAATGGAAAAAGAAATCTTGTAACCTGATGCCACCTAATAGGTCCAATTGTAAATCTAAACCCTGATCCGCTCAAACACACACATTTCAACAGTGGTAGAGCCCGCAACAACATCTTTTGCACGAATGGGCCGTCGCGACCGGTGAAATACCATGATCTCACAGAAGACAGGTGTGAAGTAGAAGTATGCTTCTGCGTTTCGTCCGATGAGTGAGGTGCCGGAGGCCTAATCCTAGTTCTTATAGGAAAGGATAGGAAGGGGAAGAGAATTTGACGGGGAAGGGGATGGACAGAAAAAGGTAATAGGTATCCTTCTTTTCTATTTATCCCCTTCTCTGTCCATGAAAAGGTAGGTCGTTCTCCATTACAGTTCGTTAGAAGTGAAAAAATGCCGTGCGAACATCAATATTTCCTTGTTGTTTTGTCTTTATCACAATATTTTGATGAACATACAGAAAACGAGATTGTCTGGAAATATCAGATATTGGCGATCTATATATTTCAAAAGATTGTAACGGACTTCGGCAGTTAAACTGTCGCAGTCAACAATTTGCAATTACTTTTGCTTTATTATCACCTTACATAATCCTCAAATATTTATATAATGTAACTATTCGTACGCAGCAATAATATTTCAGTTAAATAATATAAATCAGTAACAAAGAGCGGTGAAAGCCAAGGCTTGGCTGGATATCAAACGTACAACAATCGGTTTCCAATCACAGCCGAGTTGTAACAGATGTTTCAGTTTTCCGATGTTTTAACTTAAAAAAAAAATGTTTGCTTACAGTATTATGATAGGTTTACCCCTTGGCTTGGGTAAAAATAAGAAGTAAAATTTAATCAGCCATTTTTTGTCGCTATAGCCAAAGTCGGGTTTAATAGATGTGAACCTTATTTATTAAATAACGATCAAAAAAAAATGATTACAAGCAAGAGCTACGAGTAAGAACTGAATTCTTCTTTTCTTTCAAGCTCATTGTATCCTAGTTTAGCCTCCGGCTTCTAAAACGCAAGGTCCTATTTCCAGCAGGTACAAAAATTTCACCGTTTGCAGAATATCGTTTGACAAATGTGTACTTTTAATATTATAACTCGATATTAACTACAGCCTTTTGTTAACAATACAACGGTCATCCCCTTTGCCGAAAAATATGATAAAGCTGTATATTCAGTGAAAGGTTCTCCCGGCGTGGTATAAAAGTGGAGTGCGCGCGCGCCGCGCCTCCGAAGTGACGACATGGCGGCGGTGGCGCGTTTGGTACGTTCTGATTATTATTAAATTTTAAATAATATTGTCAAATAATTACCAGGAAATAGAGTAATAATTTTTGTATTTATTTTCTAACAATAAATTGTTTCCACTATTTATTTTTGATATTTTTCTATATTTTCTGGTTTGTTTTTTTTTTTTATTTCAATGATTATCTTACAAATTATTTATTTAAAATTTTTTATCACACAAAAGCTTTAATAAATTGAAAAAAAACTGTTAACCAATTAACAAAAAAAAATCTCATAAATAAAAAAAAAATATAACTCTTATTCTAAGCTTAATTATTTTTAATGGCTATACTTTTAAATGTTTATTACATTTCGCGAGCTTGTGTCGTGTGTTTGTGCCAGTTTTTTTATTGTACATTTTAATATTACAATGACCTCTTGTAGCCAAGTCAAGTGAATTTTCCGCTATAGAAGTCGGGTGCACTTTCTAATAGTTAAGGTTTTTGAGTGTGATAATGGTCTGATAAGTGACGTCACGGACTGGTTGGTTTGTTACCGACGGTGTTAATAAAGTGTTGTGTGTATGACCTGCGGCGTAACCACTCGTGATACAGTGTTAAAACTGTTATAGAGGCACTATTTCCTATAACTATAATTGCCTGTGACTAGTATAACGTGTTTTAGTAAATGATTTTATCACATAATTTAAAGTTATATCAAATATATTCTACCATCTTTTTAGCAAGATTCAAAATAGATTTGTATTATTCAAGATAATGTTACAATTTGTGGTGCCATATTGTAACGACATAGTCCGTCCACTAAACTACATTTTATAGGTTAGTACGTATGATCAAATACCTAATCCTACCTAATCAAATTAAGCACTAAAACGTGGAAAGATTTGTAAGTTAATGTTGTGACATGTTATAATTTCAGTTTTTTTTTGTCAATAATCGAACATCAAATGTTAAAAAAGTTTGAAAATAAAAAAAAGTTTCACTATCTTTATTCGATACATTTGATGTTCGATTCGATTTGAACTTACGGTGATGACAACTGAAAGGGCGATGGGCTCACGCCAAATAAGCTCAGATGATTTGATGAACACAATTCGTGATCGAATTAGTCGAGTGATAATGACCTTTGAAAACGAGTTTAATGTTTAAACTAAATAAGGGAAATGAAAGATGAATTCCAATTACTATCTTTATTCAACATACGCAGTAGAATTAAAAGAGGTCGGTAGAGAACGATTAGTCAAACGTTTCCTTTCATGCAATGTCCTGGCAATTACAAACACAACAAAAAAGAATTAATCAAATAGATGCAGCCGTTTTGAGGTTATGCTCGATAATACATTCGGCAAATGAATTTTATTTATATATAGCCTAGCCTAGCCGTTGTCCGGGGCTTCGCAATCTTAATTCGTATAATTACTTGGAATTATAGATAAAAATATATCAAAAAAGTTACGTACTATTGTCAAAGCATAAGTATATAACATTACCATAGCAACCGATATTAGGTTATATTTTTACATCCCTCGGGAAGTTTTGTTTTCGGATAAAAGGTAACCTATGTCCCTTTCTGAGTAGGGGGTACACCCGGGCTACACCCCGGACAATGTGTGTGCAAAAAATCATGATCAGTTGTTCCTATAATTAACGCGTGAAAGCGTAACAAACAAATGAATTCACATTCCCATTTACAATATAATATTATGTTTTAGTTAGAATACTTATCAAAATTATCATTAGGTAAGCGTTTGTTAACAATGCTTCCTTTGAAATAGTTCAACGAGTTCTTACAAGGACCTTGAAAGCTCAGCTGCGAGCGCGGGGCGTGCCGAGTGCCGGTCGTCGGTTGTAATCACTCCACTTATCAATGCATTTGTGAAATTTGAATGTTGCACGAATGTTACCTCTGCATCTATCAGTAACGCTGCAACGGCCCAAATTTTCATTGCATATTTTGCAGACTAACCAAAAATTTCAAATCGATAAAGGAATAAAAGCCTGTTGTATTCATGGACCATTTTTTATTGCATAGTATTTCATATTCTCATTTTAATTTCCAATATACATTTCAGTTATACGTCCATGTTGTTTTGTATTTTTACTTTATTTATTTTCATTTTTATTTATTTTTTAAACGTCTTACATGAGTAATTATATTAATAAATTTTCAAGTATAAAACTGTCAAGAATACTTATTAAAAAATGAAAAATTTGACATAATTTATTTATTTATTTCTGAAGATATTGTTTATTTGATGTTGAAACATGAAAACACCTAAAAAAAATAATCTTGTCTACACCGGAAACTATCTATACGACCGGAACGATACAATTCTATATTTCAAGTTACTCGACTTGTATATTACATATAGCTTAACAGCTATCTTTTGAAATATTTCCACATAACAAACAAGTTGATACAGAAATTTGAAAAATCGTGCACAACACAAAATATTAATTTCCTACAGCATTAGTGTACAATATGATAGTTAAGTTTAAGATAAGTTAGTTTTTTAAATGTAGACTATAATATAAATAACATAGTGCTCAAAATCATATCAAATATTGTTTTATATATGTAAGATACATATATTCGTATTACATACGAAAGCGCCCATGCAGAGCGAGGACACGCGAGGAGCGAGATAAATAAGTAATGTCATGAAAATAAAAGTGAATCCAGTGCGTGGGCGAAACAACCTCCGATGATCCTCGTAGCTCATGTTGCACCGCACACAGTCGCACTGTACCGACGTGCCGCAACAGTGACCTACCACTGCAGGATATTGTGTTCTTAAATTAATAAGTTTCTAATCTTAAGCCTCTTGGAACTACCTATCGGCGTATCGTTCCCACTTTTAAACATATTTATGATTATAGTAACCCCTAATGCATAAAATATCGCGATAACTTCACAGTAAACTGGTCGACTAGCAAATTTTTGATATAAATTATATTTTTACAAGTATATTATGATTTTTCTCTTAGCTTAATTTAGCGCATCAGCTCTTCCTGATATACCTAAACCATTGTTTGCCATTGATCTTTACGTTTTTTTATGAAACTTGACTTGTTTGGTTGAGTTTTTATTAAGTCGAATGAAAAATAAATTACCTGTGTAAACTATATTATCTGTAATGGCTTAGTTCTGTAGATAAGGTTTTATAAATTAAATAAGCTATAAATTTTGTTACATAAATAAATAACAGGAAGAGAATACGGTCTTAGAAGCTAATTGATCCGCTTTTATTGGCGACGTGATACAGACCGCACTTTCAAGGCTTGCGTCAATTATAAAAGTGGCAATCTACAACATGTCATTAACAACTCGCTTTTTTATTTTGTTTTTTATACAGAGGCCACCAGTTGACAGCAAATTAAATCCTCATGTGTCTATCAGATATCCCAGATTTTTTTTGCCGCGATGCTTTTCTCTCCTTTAACTTTACAACCAACACTCCTTTACCAACTAATTCCATAATTTGGCATATTCTCTAAACAACTGTAAGGAAAATACTTGTCAATGAATACAGGGTTTCAGTATTTTTTTGAATTCCTGGAATTTTCGTAGAACGCTTTGAGTCTTGGTTATACTTCGCACGCTTCAAGAATGTGAAATTTGATGTTGATAATTTTCGGTCGACATACTAACAATTGAAATTAAGAAGTTCTATTCAGATTATCCTCGTAGTGGCAAGTTTTGTGCCCGCTCTAGTCTTAGTGAACGGCCTGCAACCGGACCGTGGCCTTTAAATATTTCTACTTTCCGATTGGACGCCCTTTGTATGAATTATAGACTCGCTCCGCACAAACACTCGAGGAAACAGGTCTGGTCCCACTATAAATAGTAATGAGCGAATTTAATACCGACACGTCGATTCGAGGTTTCATATTTTTTTTATGCTTGCAACATATTGACGGAAGCACTGCTTCTCATAGCGATGCGGTCACGGCCTACAGAATATACTCTGCTACGGCGTAGCGTGTTATGGTGACGTCACAGTTGCTATCTTTTTTGGTAACACATGTTATATTTGAAACAAGAAGTATCCTGTATGATTTGTTCTATATTTCAATCAAACAATACTTGTGTACTGTATAAGAATTTTGCCACGTTGAGACAGTAATTTATAAAGTGTCTAAAAATAAAAGAATTAAGGACTATACCATTAAAGGCATTAAGTATATAGAGACCGATTATTTTTAAGATAGATAAATGACCTTGACTTACTTTCATATTTGTGGCATGTCCTATGCAACAAATTTTATCTGGTAATATTGTCGCTCGAGCGCATTGCACGTTTTTAGGTGGCCAGTAAAATTACATAGTTTAATTTTCTAAAATTAAAATTTAAAAAATAATCTCCGTTTTCTTTTGTTCCTTGGGTAGAGAGGAATAAATATTGTTAAACCTTTTTACCGCGCTTATTAGGTACTAAGTATTTTTATCGATAGGATACAAAACAATAAAAATCACAAAAATGTTGTCCCTACTTCGAAACGAAATCAAGACCATCGACATGGCATGTGGACACTATAACCTCTGAACTACCATGTCATTTTACAATGAATGTTTGCGATTAAATTGAATTTTATTACATCATACAACTTTTGAAGAATGTTTGATATTAGGCCATCAGTAATTAATTTTGTATAACAAAATAATTATCCATGCGTATCGCAGATCGACGACCTCTATTTCTACGTATCATTTATTGATTGCACGGTAAGTGCCCGCGCGTGCCCGCGCCACTTCCAGCCGCCATAGCTGAGCAACGAAATGGAAATTGAATGAAATCAGACACGTGAAGTCATCGTTGCGTGAATAACAGTCGGTGCAAGGCACACGATGCGAGCGATCGACATTTCATCACACAATTTATTGGGTTTCATATTATTAATAATACCGTTACTTTGTCGAAGACATACTTTGTGTAGTTTATTTTTTATGAATTTTTAATGAAAATCAAAAAAAGTTAAATCTCTCGCACCTTTTGAATTAAAAAGAATTGAAACAGAAATATAACAATTGCTACATCACTAGAAAAAGATAATAAACCTTATGAATTTTTCACTTCACGTAAGAAAATGCATTATTAAAATAGTCTAAGTAAACTTTTGAAACACTGTTAAGTTAAAGTTTTTGTAATATTGCTTTAGTGCCATAAAACTTCAAAAGCGACTACATCAAACCCGCTAGCGTCAGTGACTTGGGCTACGTTTATTTTTGCGAATAAAACAATGTTCACGTAGGTACGCAACCGCAAGGTCGGTTATAATATTTCACGTCCACTTTGACCAATTTAGTAATTGGACTAGATGTTTAACGTAAAAAGAAAATGTTTCGTTATTCGCGTTTCTATCATTTAAATTTTGCTTTCGTACTCAATAAAATTCAATAGACATTGTGTGAAAGGTACTTTATTAAATTATTGTGGATACAACATAAAACGCATTTATAAATAATTCATAATTCATAGGCGGCTTACATAATTCCCATCGAGGTTCATGAGAGCGTTTCAATTCTTTTTATTTTAATAACTACCTACTTATTTTATATTTACATACACGGATGTAGTAAGTAGTATGGGATGAAGAAAATTACTTTGCATAAATCTAGGATTCGACATTTTTTAATTGATTATTCTTTTTAAGTGTGTAATTTTTTACGAAAACGATCATAAGCGTACTTGGATAGGTTATTTTCCATACGTCATATATAATATAATTAATCATCATCGCCAAATAAAAGTATATACAAAATAATTTATCATAACTGCGCTTTAATTGATCGTTTTATACAGTTTCACGATCTTTGTGAAGTGAACGTAGATTGTGATATTGATATATTGAAAAAAAAATATGGGCTCGTCCGGGTATTTGAACCAGACCAACGAGCCGGATACTATTCATTCTTAATTATTACAATGTTAGAAAGTCAATTTTCGACTATATTAATCCAATGGAGTGATTAAGGATAATCACAGCGTTGGTCTTCCGAGTTTATTTGAATTAATGTGAGAGGTAAGGCCTCGTACAGACTGAGCGGCAAGCCGGAACACGGACAGCTGTCCGGCTGGCCGCAGGTTACGGCTAAGCGGTAACGGCAAGCCGCAACTACAAACAAGCACTATTCATGTAGTGCATACACCTACGGCGCGACTATCCGCAGCGCTATGAGCGACTGGAGCGGTCGGCCGGCAGCCGTATTGTAGTGCGAATTACAAACTGTTTTTTCATACTATATTTATGACTCCGGTCAATCGGACGGCTGGCCGTGTTCCGGTTAACCGCATAATACTTATGACCTCTTAAAAGCGCAATGACGCCTTCGTAACTGATTCTATAATACTTCTTATCCTTGTAAAAGTCCGAACGCCCCCATTTGTATCTTTTATTTTATACATTTATCTGATAAATTATTTAATTGTATTTCTCCTGGCTCGATCCGGAGTTTCAATTAGATTGTACTGAATTAATAATTAAAATCGTTTCCTTTATTTTCAGTTAATACTGGCCATTTGCGCGTGCGCGCATGCGCAGTACTCAGAGGAGCGTGCGCCGCGCTACATCGCCTCCGAGCCCAAAATCACCTCCACGCCCGTGCCCATACTGAAGCAGATCAACAGGTATGACCACGATTCATTTCTTCCTCGTTTACCCAACGAAAATAATGAGTTATATGACAATGTGGTTTGAGAACATAATAAACGTATATAACACACGTATATGTTATGTTTTTGCTTAAGACAAAGTATTTTAAATCTATACTAGCTGTAGCCCGCGGCTTCGTCCGCATTCATTTTTATCTTCCTAACTTGAAGTAGAAATAACATGTAAAAATTTGTTATTGTCAAAAGATAATTATATAACATTATCATGGCAACTGATATTAGGTTATAATTTCTATCCCTCTATTTCTTGTCAGAATTCACAACTAACAAAAATGTTAGGT
>DWTW01003421.1:0-10020 GCA_018246275.1 Papilio slateri
TCCCCTCTGTCCATTAAAGGTTGGCAACGCATCTGCGACTCATTTGCTTGTTGCGGATGCCCATGGGTAGCGGTCACATACCATCAGGTAAACCGCTTGCTCGTTTGCCACCTAATTCCATAAAAAAATAAGTTATATATGTATATTTTTAAGTAAGTACTGCTTTAGATAAAACGGCAAGGTGAAAACTTTATGCAGAAAAGATAAGAAAAAATAATGTCAGTGCCCTTTAAGACTTCCCGCCAATAACATAAATGTGACCTAAGTACCCTTATTCTTGTTAAATGATTTTCTCCCTCACTGCTTGTGGAATAAAGTTGGTGATCGTGTGGTGACCATCAATGGGGTTGGGTTTTTTTCTAGAGTTAATTAGCGTGGAGATTTTAATAGTCGATGGCAATACACTTATTTGTTAGAAAACCATCGAGCGTGGATGTCTGGGCGTATAAAAAACCCAGGCATCGTCAACATTTGTTTGTTTGAAAAAAAAGTTATTCACTTAAAATAGAGGATAAATGTAATGACAAATCAGTTGGCATTTATATTTGTTTACGTCAATTTTGTACATACATTAAAAACAATTACAAAATAAAGTGAGAACTCAAACAAATCCGATTGCAAGGCCTAAATAAGCAGCAAATTCTGCACGACGCAAACGGATTTTACGAATTTCTTACTACTGTTCAGAGTGTCTATCTACAAGAGTGTTCATTTCAACACGGTTCACAGCAGATAGGTAGATTTTTTTTCGGGATGAACACAACAGCCGGTTTGCGACGTCATTAAAGTACAAAAATCCCTAAGTAATCTCTCTAAGTAAATAATAAAAAAAATTTATTAATTTTGACAAATTTGACTTAATGAAGCATGTAGAAGTAACTTCAGTTAACTAGATACATATTTTGAATATGTTTCAACTAAATATCGGTTTAAAAATATGGATGTTTTGCCCACAAAATATCTAACTGCACGATTCGTTCACCTAATGCCATTGAATCGTGACTGGTTGTCAGTCATCGCGAACGACACAAAAAACATAAACACATCGGTAACCAACACACGCGCTGCAAAAGCCGCACGCATATTCCTTAAATTCGATTTATTGCAAAAATTATGAGAATTAAAAAAAAAAAAACAAGAAAATAAAAAAACACAAAAAACAGCGATGTGTAGCGCCCCTGGGTTGTGAAAAAGCAGTAACGTGGAATGAAAATTACATGCGGACGATGTGAAAAAGCGCGGGAAAAAATGGTAGTTAACGTATTCTTAGTGATAAGCACGCGAACGTCGCATCTCGCCCGGTAAATATAGAGACGGCTTCATTAAAATACTTGTTATTTTGTAGGCAAAGCGCAAACGAGCAAGCGGCTCACCCGATGACTTCCCTACTCAATCACATTCGCAGCAATCAAAAGTGAGAAGAGAAAATGGAGATGAAGCGAGAGAGGTGTGCCAGGATCGCGCCAAATGGAAATCCGTGATCTCTGCCTACCCCTCTGGGTTACGGGCGTGAGCGTATATATATTTACTTATATATAATATGGGATTAGTGACAAAGACACATGTATATGATGAAGATTTGAAATCAATTATTTTATGTGTCGTAAATAATTTATGTTTCTATAATGACCAAGTTTATAGGACATTTACTCTAGAAGTTTTATAGGAGGCAATGAATTGATGGTCTGCACTTCTATAAATATTCCATCTTATTATAGCTCTATCGACATTAATATTTCAGTAAACATCGTGTTCAGTGTTAGGAAATATCAATAGTATTTATTCATTTTTAATATCATAGACATTATGTAATGTTTTAAAATAGATTTGTATATAATATGTAAAAATGATTCTATATAAAAAATAAAAAGATCTTGATAGTAATCGATAACTAAAGGGACGAGGTTTTTGATAATGACTGTTTTTATTTGATGTGCCCGCCGCAACGACACGCGCGGATAATGTATCGTAAATTTATGTTGCGATACACTCGCCGCAAAGGTAAGCGGACATGGCTGTCTGGCTCTGATAGTAACGTACGAACAAAATCTAAATACATCGATCTAATTAATTAAAATTAAACGAGGTAATCCATCTTTGTCTTGAGTAATACCTTATTCAAATCGTTTGAAGGCTTTTTATATTAAAAGGTAGCTCGTTTGAGCAAGTGGCTCGGTTGCTGATAAGTAACGTTTGTACCCATCAACAACCGCTGCGTGGAGGGGAGTAGATAATAAAAATGGAGTGATAGAAAAGGAATGCATCTCACGTATCTATTTTTTTTTTAAAAAAAGTGTGACAATTTTGCTGCAGGAAGACTTTGAACAATTTGCAGATATTTGGGCTTATATCTTCATTGCTTAATTACATATGTTATATTCAATATCATAAATGAATAAAGCGGGGATAGAGTTTTGGAAAACTAGAATGGGAAATGTAAGTGTGAAAATTGTTTTCCAGATTGACGCAAAATGTTCAGCTGCATATGTCAATAAATAATATCAGGAGTAGAATTTCATTCACTTGAAGTATTTTTGATACAGCCGACATTGACCGTTATTATACAACCATTGTATGCCGATGAATGTACAAAGGTAATCTCTTTACTTTAATACGAAAATATACAGGCTAAGATAAGATTACGTAAACACTACTTACCTTTTACTGAAAGTCGTCAATTAATAACTTAAAAAAATTGATAGGAACTACAAATTGGAAATTATATACCTATATTGTTTGATGAGATTATGGTAACTATATCTCATGGAAATATTGAAATGTTGAGTAATAACATTTTTTTTAATGTTTACATCGCTTAGTTGACAGACACGTGGTCATGTTCATTCGATGTCCCAGATTCGAGTCTCAGTTAAAGCAATGTTTGTTTTTCTCTCACAAAACATAAGTATGTTTAATTTCATTGGTAATATACTCTTCTATAATATTCAAAGCTCTTTTTCATCGTAACGATAGATCTCCTTGATGACATCTAGCTAAAAGTTCTCTCAAATTATGAACGTTGGTACTGATTACGGAATAACTGACTGAATAGGAAATAAAACTGACGGGATTGAAAATGGACAAGTTCTTAAGATATTAAGCGTGTACCTTTACATTGAATAGGTCCCTTCTTCCCATAATACCTTTATAAGAAGCTACTAAGCTAAAGGATGCAGGAAACAATGAAACTTGTAATCGGTCGTATTATAGGTTACCTAACTATATACGAATACAAAAATATATTTCATAATTTCTATATATTAATGTTAACAACTTAGATCCATAAATTGGAAACGTTATTTAAAATTCTCTCAGTGAATCGATACTCTACTCAGTAGTCTAATTTACTTTTAACATTAATTTAAAATACGATAAAAACAAATGGAACATCACTATTTAAAATCTTAAGTGACCAGATAAAGTTAGAGCAGTATATGAAACCGATGTATGTAATTTCATCTCGGTTAAGTAGCGGTCAGTTAAGTTTCAAGCAACAGAACTAGGGACGTTCGTATACAGCATTATCCGTATTATCTAGTTAAAATTTAAATTATAGTACCTTTTTCACATACCAATAAAGGCTATATTGCAATAAACATAAAAGCAGAAATAATTTTCCACACAAAGACAATGGAAACGATAATTATAATCTAAGCGAAATACGGTGGCACAAAACGTTTTAAATACAGTTGTAAAGCATAACAATCGCGCAAACCACGGACCGTTACTTGGGGCTATTATTCTCAACTCCGGTGGTATTACCATAAAAAAATACAGATAAAAACAAAACAATCGCCGTGTGCATGGTAATCACACGCATCCATCAGACACATGACTATGTAATAAAACAGGTAGCGAAGTCAAGCGCACCCTGTCTACCCAATTTATTCCACATCCGCTGTATTATATTACGTATTCCATATAAAAAGTGGGACTCACAAGGCGACGGGTTGTCCGATCGGTCGTCGGTCGCGTCCGCACTCCAGTAGTCAGGTAGTAATCCACAGAGTTTACAAACCGAGGGTCCGAACCGTAAAATGCCTGGCTCTTTGCAATTTTTTGTCACATTTCACAGTCCAACCGCAGCTAGTGGCACAAACAGGTGAATAGGAGATTAGTGGAGGCGCACACAACAATAGACGCACTGTACAGGCCATAAACAGTTAATAGACACTGCGGTTAAAGAGAAAAAAAGTTATCAGACTTGCTCGTGTACACCGTGACACTACATAGGCAAAGGCACATTTATATCACTGTGTTCGAGTACACACTGAAATCCACTTATGCCAAATGTTTTTTTATCACTGTGCTAATGATGCTTTGCGTTTGAGATTGCGCTTGCGCATGCGGCGAGCGCTTGGTGGGAGAGAAGCGCGCGTACTACTGAGCCTACGTCGTCGGAGGCAGTAGCGCTCCCGTGCCCCCTCTCCCCGCCGACAGCCGCCGCCGATCCGCCGAAGCCTTCCACACTGTTTTTACTTTGGAAGCAATAAAAAAGGGAAGGATATCGTCCGATTGTTTAATTTTCGTGTTAGTAGCTTATATGTCGTGTAAATTGACACCGCTCTCCAATGTTTAGATTGGCCATCATGAATTTCGTTCAGAGTCGCTAATTGATCAAAAATGTTTACCACGCTCCAATATATTTTTGAACGAATACTGAATGAAATCTCTAAATCATCTGTCAGTTGTTTACTTTTCTCTATTTATATCCTAACTAATATTCTAAATGTAAGTTTGTATGTTACGCTTTCACCCTTAAACTACTCAACTGAACATCATGAAATTTTGCACGCACATCGTCAGGGGTGCAGAAAAGAATATACAGAATAAAAACTTCCCGAAAGATAGATAAAAATAAACTGTCGCCATGGACATAACCTTTTGACCGTTCGTTACCGTCATGCCATTACCGTGATAACAACTTTTTGACATTCACCTATAAATGCCAAGCAATTATACACTAAATCAAATTACGAAAATAAGAAACGAATACGTGCAAAGCCACTGGCAACATCTAGTATTGATATAAAAGTACTTCTTTTATCCTTTGTACTTGGAACTTGGTCCTAACTCCAATATAAGTCATACAACGTTCTATTTTTCAATCTCAATATCTACGCACAGAGTGACAAGTAATAAAGTAAACCATTTCATGGATTTATAGTCACGGATGATTAAATCTACTCAAAAGTTAATTTCCAAAAAGTTTCTTTTATTCGGTTAAAAAGATCGATCTTTTACCCATTTCAATTAGTGCACTGATTAAAGTTTGTTAAAGTGGTTTTTAAGGAAACGATTATGAGTTTAGTTTATACTTTATTACAACGAAGTGTATTATTATTATAATCACATAAATTATATTAAAAAAGTCCCGTAGGGAACATAAATCCACATAGATATACACTTCATCTACGATTCTAAAACTGACAATGGTTATTTTGATCTAAATTAACATGCATTTCTCAATAAAAGCTTTAATCTATGAACGTCACATTATTTGTTCAAAGAAATAGAAATAAGTCCTCTTCAGATAAGTGACCGGTGACTTCAGATAGGTGACACTTTCAACTATTTACAATAGATCTTTGGTGGTAACATTTTGGCAAAAAAGACATTCAAGAATTTGAAAAATATGTATCAAATATTTTTTTACATAAGTGATTCAAATTCTGTATGTAGATAGATTTCCAGGTTCCTTATTTACTGAACACATCACAATAACTTTTTTATATTATAATAACATATGTTAGAATGAACAATATTTTCGGTAACGTGCACTATCATATTGGCAATAATTTAAAAAAAAAAGATCTATCTATCGATATTAAACACACACACTAATATACACGGCTAACCTCTAAAAGCACAAAACCGAGTCTGTTTTAGTTCAAGTCTTTATTCATTTTTTAAATATATTTGAGCTTTTACATGATTACCTATACACCAAATTATCTCTGATTTACTTTCTCTATTATTTAAAATTTTAATGCACAATTTTAAGTCACCTAATATGGACCACATTCTAAAGGTTTTATAAGATTTAGCTTCTTACTTGTCTAATTAATAATCTGATATTAATTTTAATATAACAATAATATTTTAAACACATTTCAATATATGAATATTTATTTATATAAGAAATGAATTTATATTGAGAGAGATAAAATTTTTGAATAGAAATAATTTCACAACACCGATAAAATATGAATATTATACATATATAAAAGTAAAATATACATTAATATATTTATTAAAATGAAATATTTTATTCTAATGATAATAATTTTTCATATTTTCTTCCAGTAAACATTCCCTTAAGACACCTAGAATGTAGTATCCTACACTAGTAACGTACTATAGTTTTGGCACACCAATATACCAGGACAGCCACTTAAACGACACAACAAAGAAAAAATATCGAAATGTAGTAGACATAGTGTATGTAACTGTACCTGAATTACTGAACCACTGAACTACCCTTATAGGAAAATTTCCAAGTATCGTTTAATATAACACATTCATTTTAATAGTTATTTTTCCAAAAACGTCACAATATGATATCGTATCTAAAATTCATTAGAATTTTAACTACAATCTATATTATATTGATAGTACATTTCACGTTTAACTTCCTTGACGATATCTTTATATTAATTGGGACTTTACCCATAGTACGTTTAAGGAAAAGAAAGGTTTGTTTCCATTGTAGGTATATCCGATCTTTAAGTCATCAATATATAAAACGTGCGATTTAGTCTCATTGCTTTCAGTCACTCGCTATCATAAAGTCATTTAATTTCCATTTAATAAGTTTTATAATATTACTTTAGAATAACATTGTTTAAAGCTATGCTTTAAAAAAAAACAATGTTCCTTTTCGATGCATCGTTACAATTGATCTTATCCTACGTTAACTTCTGGTTAAAACAATACGACTCCGTGTCGTGCAGTCAAATATTGATCCATCTGAATATTACTTCATTCTTTTTAAATTTTATTTTCTGTTATTAATCGTATCTTTTATAATCTACGTTATGTATTCCATGTTTATTCTTTGATATAGGGCAGGAATCTACAAATTTAGGACGGGTACCAACGTTGTCATTTAGTTTATTGATACCTTAAAATCGATAAAGATTCTAAGCATCTTTGTCAATAAATGTAACACTTCTCATATAATTTTATGAATTCATGATAAATAATGTTAAATAAATACTGACATTCGATAATTTTAAATTATTCTTATTTATTTAAAAATTTTCTGATCTAATTTCGTGTACTATTTTTAATTTATTGATACAACAATATATGTTATATAATTTTGGTCGGTTGCGTAAGGAAATAAGGAATATAAATTAAAAATAATGACTACTATATATTTATAAAATAAATTATATAACATCGAATGATTCTTCCCAAATCATAGTGCGTCGTCAACCGGCCTTCATCCATCGATCTATGGAGTATTCCAGGGCTGCCATCCACCTGTAATAAATGAAATAAAAATGTTTTACTTATTTAAAATATCTATACATATATAAACGTGGCACCCCTCCGCAAGTAAACATCTTACAAGTATTACATCTTAAAGTACGACTTTGGCTTGGCTTAGCAAAGCATTCGTTACCATCTAAGCATCATCGACTGCAACTTACCGTTTCCTGTCCATCTCCGATTCGGTGTGGAAGTAGAAGTGTCTCTGCTTGGTCTCGGTCGGCATCACTTCGAAGGCGTATTTCTTTCCGCCGGTCGCGCACGTCTGTACCCTATACCCGTGCAGGCACGCCATTCCTATTAATAAAAAAATATTTGTATCAAAAGTCATAATAGAGAAAAATAATAGGTGCACGGCCTATAATTATCTTTGAAGAAATAACGGACAAGTAACGAGTTTTACAAAGGATTCGAAAGTAACTTTGACTCGACTACACTAAGACCTTTTCAGTGCGAGCTGGATCATAGGTGCTCATGCTATTCGGTGTTCGTATCAGAAGTATAAATCTATGAGAAGGTAAGTGCATAATTTATCAAACTTAAATAGTCGAAAAGTCACCGGTTGACACATTCGAAAGTAACTTCGGCTTAACCACAAAAAGTCAATCCAGTTCTAATGCATGCTGATTCATATGTATGCATGCTATTACGGTTACGAATACTAATTTATTCGATGTATCCCACAATTATGATAAACAAAATATTGGTAGAACCCAACAGATCTACCAAATCTCGACAGCAGATCGTAAATATATTATTTAATGTTTTAATAATTCACGATGTTCAAAATAAAGTAGGTAATTCAGATGTAGCTCTTAGATCACTTTAAGAATATTTTTTTCAAAAAATGCAATGTGAAAGGTGTCATACGGATTAGCTGATCCCGCACGTTAGTCAAGTTCTATAGCGACTTTGTATTCACTATATAGGATAAGCCCCTAATGTCTATACTACAAGGACGTACGTAGGGACGGTAATCCGTAATCTCAAAAACAGAGCACGATCCGTAGAAAAGAGTTTTTTTTTTATATAAAAAAATTACAAATTAACTGTCCAGTATATACGAGTAAAATTCACGAAAGTGTACTATCAAAGAATATCCTATTGATATGACAGACTTAAAGGTTTAAGTTTAATGGAGTAAAGTCGTTCTTAGTTATTTCTTACTACTCTATATTATAAAAATTTCTTCGTTTCTCTTTCGTCTTGTAGAAAAAAATCATTCTGAATAATAAAAATATATGAGATAAAAGATTGAAATACTAACCAAATGCGCTCTTACTGTTGCCGTCATTGTAGAAGTATAGGCAAGCGTCTTTTAACACGCAGTACCGCTTGGCCCACGATTTCCATTTGGAGCCGAGTTTCATGAGGTACCCGAAGCAGTCTGGACGTAGAATCGATGACGGGGGAAGCTTCATATTCCTCATGGTCACCTCCAGCCATCCATCTCGCTGAGAATGTCAGGTTACATCAGTTTTTATTATACTTAAAAATTATATTACCTACTTTACGAATTTAAGTACTTAGGAACTTTCTGTAATACACAGACCATGAGAGATCATTCACCTTGTAAAAAATAAATTAATTTGACATAATTATGCACTGCAATAATTTAAATATAAGTATTCAAACGTATAAAAATAGTTCTGCCAATAGTGTAAGTAATGCCAATAGTTCAATGGTTAAGGGTACGGACCGCGAAAAATGCACACATGGTCGTGGGTTTCAATCCGCTATTCGACTATTGTCATTAACCATATCCAACCACGTTGTTTGGGTTAAAAGAAATATTAGTAAATCATTTAGATAATCTACTAATATTTTATATATATGCCCGAAGAGGGTTGGCGTCAGGCAGGCGGCCGGCCGCAAAAAACTATAGCCAAGCCTATTACAGTATGGTTTACGGTCGTACTGTGCCGACCCCACATAAAGTGGTAAAGGGCAGGAAGAAAGTAAAAACTGTAAGCTGGATAAATTCGACTGAATAAACTGAGTTAGAAACATTCGAAACTTATTGTAATATTATATAAACTTCATGACCATACATTTAAACTTTATTATCTACTCTCTATATATCTTCATTTCAGAGTCATTATAATTCATATAAAATCTATAAAATAGCTATAAATGTAAAAGGAACTTTTGCTATCCATAGTTTAAGAATCGCGCCATCTAGCGACAATATGATTGATTTCTACTAGAAGTATGTTTATACCTGATTGCTAGCGTCGATGGCGTGAGCAAGCACCGCGCGCCATCTAGCGGATGCTTCGGCAGTGTCGGCGGCGAGTTGCAGCCGCGCGCCGCCGCCACGCTGCAGTCGGAACCCGAACGGACGACCAGCGTCCTCTTCCGTTAGTTGGTAGTTTACTAGCATCAAAGCTCCGACTGGATGAATGCTCTGAAAGGTATATAATACTAATTTAAATATTGCCTTAAATCCAATCCGGTAATAAAAATAAAAAAGTAACGGCCCGAGCCGAGGCTCCCGAGGGAGCCCTCGAGCTTAGTTACTCT
>DWTW01003422.1:0-10019 GCA_018246275.1 Papilio slateri
CCTTATATCTTTGATTGATCTGATTGATTCTCCTGGGACATCCCCAGCCAACACTACCGTTCACTTTTGCAACATAAATTTGTCTTGTTATTCTCTCCTCATTCGTCCTTTCAACATGCCCGAATCACCGAAGCCTATCTTTCAAATTTACTTATTCTTTTTCATATTAAGTTAAAATTCGTAACTCTACTAAGCGGTAATAACGCTACCGCTACCGCTGATCCTTTTGTAGTTGCAGCGACATCCAAACAAGAGGGTAGACGGACAGTAAAAGTTGACTTCTGAAGTATTACCACATTAAATATCTTTTGATCTTGTCAAATTTTTGCCATTCAAGATGCTGGTCAGATTTGTACAGCTGGTGCTTGCAATACATGGAAAATCTTCAAAAACCACTTGGCCTGATGGTGTCTACTCATGTAAGTTTTAAATTCATACTTACATCTATAAACGATAAAAATATTTTGATAACATGTATATAGCCTTCGTTATGCTTACTTTAGAAAAGTGACACTGAAAGTGGATGGTGGTGCGCCGTGGTGCGACGCGCTGGTATATCTTTAGTGCGCGAACTGGAGCCGCTCGAGAAGATGATGCTGTCCCCGGACGACACACTGCCAGAAACAGGTATCAATATCTCTTCTATTTTCTCCCTGCTCTTTTTCCCACTTTACGTGGGGTCGGCACGGTACGACCGAGGTCCATACTGTAATAGGTTTTGGCTATAGTTTTTTTTACAGCCGGCCGCCTGCCTGCTGCCAACCCCCGTCGGGCATATATATGACATACAAGTAGATTATCGAAATAATTTACTAATTTTCCTTTTAACCATGTCCAAACAAGTTTTAAACGACGACAATATTCGAATGACGGCATTCGAACCCACGACCATGTTGTGCATGTTTCGCGGTCCGTACCCTTAACTATTAGGCTATTCCAAAACTTAACCAATTTTTATAATTTCTTCATTTATATTTTATTATACGCGTGTTATATTGAAATTCAGCCGAGTGATACCGGGTGATAACGATAACTAGTCTAGACATATAAATATTTTATGATCGTTTGTATACGGTGTACGCAGGATTTCGTGTATTTATTTTATCACAAAAGTAAACTGTTCCATAAAGCTTCATTCCCAATATCGGCTGCCATGGTAATGTAATAATGTTTTGACAATAACAACCTTTTGACACATGTTACCTATAATTCGAAGTGATTATTCGCGGAATCAAGTTACAAACATATTTCCAGCGAGGAAAATAATTAATGAATGCGTGCGAAGCCGCGCGCAACAGCTAGTGTCTTATAAAATAATGTTATATGTGTACGTCAGTCATGAGATATGATATACCAATGACCATTCCTTGCATTGTTTAGGTATCAGATTACATAATTAAATACACGAACATACAACACTGTCCCGGGCTAAGCACGTCATTCCAAAAAGCCGGTTTAAGTCACCGTCAACTAAATATATGCCAGCAAGTCTTTATGTTTTGACACTATGCGTTTGCTTATTTACTTGGAATCACCATGGAAATTTGTTTCGTTCCTAATAGAATAAAACAGAAATCGTAGTAATACATCTGGTCATAGAAAAATCTTAAAAAACTCTTTCATATATTAACTAAATATTACGGTTACATTTAAGTTTTGCGAATTTTTAAGCTCAACAGAAAAAAACTGTCAAATTATCGGGAAAAAAGTTTTACCATAAAAGAATCTGCAAAACGCAAACTCGATGGTACAAGTTGGCTGAGAAACTATCTCCACGTTATATTTGTACTGATATGTAAGTCGCAGTCGCATATCTATTATCATTTCTTTTTAATGATAAAATAAACCATTACTTAAAACTCAAGCAAACAGTTAATTTATTATATCATCTACATATGTGTCTGAAGTGTTTGCTTGCCAGGGAATAGATCATTTAAAAATTGTGTAAAAATAAGTGTCGGGAACATCCCTTTCCGTTTCCTCGATGGAGTTGCTACGGTTACTAGCGTATCATTCGACAGCACGGACGGATATACCAGAAATAGCTTAGTAAACAGCACTAACGTCACAATATGATAGCTTAGTTTTGACAACTGTCAGTGCGACGCAATTAGGGATGTGAACCAACAAATCGGAAAACCGATTATCATGAGAAATCGATCCAAAACTTAATGGCTTCATGTGACTATGATTTCTTTATCAACTGTCTTATTACATAATATAGATTAACTATCTATCAATTTTTAATTGTGCTCCAAGTGTCTTATAATGAAGCATATGGTGAATTTCTATTCCTTTTTTTTCAATTATTGATTTTGTTTAATTTACGTCGATGCCATAGTCTCGCTAAAAATTAATACCACGGTAAAGTTATGATATTTTGCTACATTCTTTTTGGAATTTTCTGACCATCTTCGCAGGCAGAAAAAGTACTTATTTTCTCAAATTAAATAGTATTAACTAAACTAAAGCTATAAATACAGACTCATAATAATCACTATCATATCAAGAATATTAATGAAGGATTGTTAGAAAAGGAAGACTGATAAATGTAATGTGACCTCGCAAAATGACCATGCCAAGGAGAGGTGGCTTCTTCATAATATAATGATATGCATAATATCGTGAAACTATCAATAACCAAACCCAGCTCAAATCAAAACATTGCCTTTCACTGCGATTGACAAATAACATCAGAAAACGTGTTTAGCCCACATGCATTTTATGCGTTATAAAAATAAAACAACGTATGCAATTTTATACTTGAAATGTGCTATTTCATCCTAAAGATACAACATTTAGCAATGTAAGTAGTGTGTTATTGAAATAAGGAAAGCGATGATAGTAAATAAGGTAAGGCAATGAGATTTTGGTCAGATAGTAAAGTTTGTATGTATATGTTTGTCTAACCTAAAAAATCACAAAGGCGTGTAGTGGTGGTGATGTAGAGTGATAAAAACTTGTCAGCCTTATAGATGATAGTCAGGTTATCATTTCAAGAGGAAACCACCAAAATACATTGTGTAAAACTTGTATAGATTTCTATACATGCCCACAGTAGACGGATGTATGTAGAGTAATATTTACGATTAAAATAAAAAAAAATCATGTGATTTTTTTGATCTAATGATTATTGAATCAAATATGTAGAACGTAGGTATATATTGGACAATTTGGAATATTTCTGTAAAATGAAATTATGATTTTTTTGTTTTGACATTTATTTTATCTTATACTAGCCCTGCCCCGCGTTTTCACGAGAGCCTTGTCGCGAGCGTTTTGTCGCGAGATTGCGAAAAAGCCTGTTAAATAGCCTATAACCTTTTCCCATAAGAATTAGGCTGTCAGATGCTAAAATAGTTAATCAAATTCGATTGTTAGTTCCTGATATTAGCGCGTACAAACAAACAAACTCTTCAGCTTTACAATATTAATATAGTATAGATAATATATAATATAATATAGATCAGTTCGATTTCTAACTAGCCTTTGAGTTTCAAACATAGACGTACATAGACTTGATCACTTGGTAAACTTGTGAATATGCTGTTTTTTTATTATTAGGACGCAATATTAATCACCCGGGCGACGCTGGGCTCAAACAGTTATTATATAGCTAGATATTTAATAAAGACATCAGCTTTCTCTATTATTTTAAAGACGGCAAAAATTACTGCCCTCTACAAGATAATAAAGACAAATAATTTCCCAGATTTACACAATGTTTAGTAAATTTTCGTACACCGCAAGAAAAAAAAATTGGAAATATTCTATATTATATGTACTTATACATTGCAGTTTTCTATGGTCAATAAAGCATGGCGCGGGTGTTGCGAGTGGAAGGGTGGCCGGTGGCCACCTGTTGCACGCGGGCTATATTTAGACCGCGCCCGCGCCCCGCAACCCCTCATGCCGACCGACAGACGCCCATAGCTCTATGACTAATGTGAGAAACGGAACTTGGAATCTGTTTAACTTATTGAATTACATATTATCTAGGTGTATACATATCGTGATAAAATGGTGATTTTTTTAAGAAATATAATCAAATTCATATGATAAGGGGTCGATGTAACTTCGCCCATTGTGAGGTTCTTTTCTTTGTAACCCTGATTTATTGTTG
Source organism: Papilio slateri (assembly GCA_018246275.1). Classification (NCBI taxonomy): domain Eukaryota; kingdom Metazoa; phylum Arthropoda; class Insecta; order Lepidoptera; family Papilionidae; genus Papilio; species Papilio slateri. The sequence continues at coordinate 4,124 of DWTW01003422.1, forward strand.
AGTATGTCACGGAATATGAAACCCGGATAATATTCATAAAGTCCTACGTATTTGGAATAAAATTATATGCTATGGGTCTGAGTAGAGAACATGGTCATAAACCTAGGCTTGCACACAATATTCCAAAATAGTGTAAAGTGTAGTAATATTTTAGTGTAGTAGTAATACATAGTACATACAAACCTAGTAAGATTTTTTTTAATACTTTTCTTTTATAAATAAATGACTTATTTATCAAACAAACTGAAGTGTACTTACATAACAGTTATTAAATTAAAGGTAACATATAAGTTGGTTGGAGTTTGAAGTCTGAGCTTTAGAGTTTTTAGTGTTTCCAAACTAATTTTCGGTGTCGGTCTAGACACCGAAAATTAGTTTAGAAACGTTCAAATGAATAATTGAAAAAAATGTTTTCGTTTAATTTAATATACCTCGTGGTTCTCTAATTCTCTTCGTTACTTAACTTATAATTGTTATTTGTGCAATACATTTCCGTCGAATAATAGTTGAATTTGGTTTGGTTTGTAAAATTAACTACACATGTTTTTACGTATTTTCTCTTTTAAAAAACCTACCACGGTAGGTTTTGGTAACATTTTTCGTATACTGTAACATTATTATGTTACATACATAACAGCATTTTACTCCGATGCAATATTACCATTCTATTTTAAGCCGAAGCTCGAGGATGCATTGGTTAAAGATACATAATCAAAGAAACGTCGTATGTTCGGATGTTTCGTGTTGATAGCGGGTTAGCACCTCGCCGTTTATCAAAACAATCTTTAATGTATTGCGTGCCGTGACTTTTCAAATGGATGACATTCTTTGAATTTCAAATATATCCAACTATTTATGAAATCCTTCTGCCTGATTGTGTATGAGCTTGCTTAAACTTGCCTACTTATATACAAAGTTGTATATTTTGTGCTAGGAGAATCAAAAGTCTTGCAAAGATTTTAAAAATTGTTTAGCCACGCGTTTGATCTCTAATGATCTAATAGATCCCCTAGCCTAGATCATGGCCAACGTTATTTAAAAAAAAATACAATCACCGATTTTAGGCATGCGCCTAAAACCATTTATAAAATTAAGATTTTCTAAAAAATTTAAAGTTCAATTTTCAGATATCACTATAGTCAATAAATATTCACTATTCGATTTAATAAAAAAAAACATTCACTTGTTCGGATATGCTCCTATGATTAATCTTATTGATATCAAAGCTATATTAAAAATATTTATAATAGCTGTACTCGCCATCACGTAAAAAAGGGTTAGGTTTTAATATATCTATCGAATTTTCATCACAACCGAATGGATGGATTGGAACCGAAAGAGAACAAAACATACAAACAGTTATTTTATAAAATTATTTATAGCTTTTATTTTATAAAATTTATCAATCAATAAAAATGTCACGATAACTATGTCACATTTGGGAATCTTCTATGTCTAATTGAATTTATAGCTTAAAACGCACCACTGAAACATTCAACAACAGATGTTGACGATTCGACTCACTAGGCGCAGTTATGGTGATTCTTTTTTTAAATAAAAATAAAATAAAGTAAACGTCTTTAATATCGCCACATTTAGTGTAGGATCGTGAGAAGAATGCAATCGTTTACTCTTTATCTGTCCCTTGTCCATTGTCCGCGCCTACTTTGCAATACTCTATGGACATTTTGATGGCCAAGAACCTTGACCCATACCCACCCACGGTACCGTACCTACACAACCTTACCTACCAATAACATGGAGTTGTATATTTTACTATCGGACCCCGCAGATGTGCATGAACGTTGGCTTGCCTGCTGCAGGTTTAGATAGTGTTTTCGTTATTCGTCAAAAAAAACTCCTGAGACCCGATTACAGCGCCACCTACTGTAATTACATTTAATTGTAAATCTACATTATCGCGGGATCAGCACACAAACAAATTAACCAATATCGGTCTAGCGGTTTATGAGGAGTTTAGTGACACACGCGGCCAAAAGAATTATATATGTTACCAATTTTGATTCATACAATCTTGAATGTTAATAGGACAAATGACACGTCGACAGTCTTTGCATTGCATCTGATAGCCACCATTATTAAAATACAAACGTACAGCAATTCTCGCTAAAGATTAACATTTACAAAAAAATCATTCAGTTCACAATTTGAAGTCTGATTATAATATGACTAGTTGGATTATTAACTTGGGACGTTAAAAATCTGAGGGTGATATACATAACACAGGTCTGTAATTTTGAGGCTACACTACTTAGCTAATGTTCAATTGTTAACACTGAACTTTAATTGACGATGTATAGGCACTTTAATAATGTGATTGCATGACAGATATACTTAGTATGGTCATGTAGAATTAATTATATTTATCGCTTTATCGCAGTCATCGAACTCAAGCTCTCGCTCGGCAGACACATGGGCGGGTGTACATTGTTGCGCGTACGATCTCTTTGTATAAATGTATAAACAGCTTTATAAAGTTTTTTTTCATCTGCACCAGTTCCAAAATTTAAATGATTTTGCGAAAACGTAAGTAAATTTGTATTTTTTTGTTCAAATAATAGAAATTAAATGATTTACAGTGAACGTAAAATATTTTCCCTAATCTATGCGTAATGTGATCTGTAATGTTTTAATTTTTGTGAATGATTTGTCACCAACAAACTGCCCTGCAGTTTGGTGAAGTAAGTTTTTTTAACTATATGCACTATCTTGTTTAAAATGCGTATATAGTTTTTAGAAAACATCACATACAACAGAACAGATTTTTGCACAGGGCCACCAGGGCACCGTGGTTCATGCGCAACATCGATTTACACGTGGACTTAGAGCTGTCTACCATGAAGACCTACGCACGTCCTAGACCTCACGGACGCCGAGACATCTATCGCTATAGCGAAGATTCAACAACTTCATCAGAGGTCCCCTCTCGGGGGCCCTTGGGCCACAGTCACTCCATGGAGCGTCCATGGAGAATGGAGTGAACTAAGCGAGCTCTTAGGTCTTCCAATACGGTAATGAATAAAGTAACTGACCGAGCCGAGGTTCTCGAGGGAGCCCTCGAGCTATTAAAAAGGTTAACGCTAGGTGCCTTCTGCGCTCTGTCGCCTCAAGGTGTAGCTATAGATGCCTCCTCCGAGCAAACAGTGACAAGTCAGTCTCAAAAAAAATCATATACAAATCTAAAATTTTGTCTTTTCTGGTTATTGATACCCAGACGTAACGAAAACATATAACAGTGAATAATAACGAAAAAAAAAAATATTGCCCTCAAACAAACGACACGAAAATTACAAAGGAATAAAAAAAAAACAAAAACTCTAGGTAAGAGGCTCAGCCGATGTTACTTCAAGTTTGAAACTGGAATGAAAGTAGCGTTGTTTTTCATCTCTTCCAAATATTTAGGAACTACGACTAGGATACGGAGTCGTCTAACCATACCGATTTACTTTAGGGTGATAAATGTTTATCTTTAAATAAATCGGTAAATCTTTAATCAGTTAAACTGAACTAAAGAGATATCTACAACAATTATTATTGAATTTATATGATCTATTCACAGTCTGTAACGCAGTAATTTAACTAGCTAGTGTCGTAACTGTAGATTAAACTAATACGACTATTAGGCAAGTTTGTGTTGTTGATCGTTGCTAATTAATTCATAATTAAAAATTCTGGTGCACAGGCGCGGGCGGCGGCCACCAATTGCCCGGCCCACGCGCGCCAAATCAAAATAGACGTTATGACTAACAATATTAGACACATTATTAGTTAATCTTAATTAGTCTGGATGAAGGGCAAGCGACACTCGTTTTATTTTGTACTATATTTAGTACTTGGTCGGAATTGTTTCTGTGGCGGCCGGGTATGGAACGAAATGTGACGTCCGACATAACTCGTACGATGAAAGCATTACTTACTTTATGATACACTATTTGTTTTATGAGCTATAATTGGTATTCTTATTGCATACTATATTAGACACCTAATATTTTCTGTATGTGATAAATCATACCCACTGTCCTGTTTCCACCTCTCGTTACAAATGGAAAATAATACGTTATAAATATACATAGAAGCTTCTATGTACATTAATATATTATTATATATTACATTTCAGATATTAGTCTAAACTAATTTTATATATCCTTTATGTAAATTAGAAGGCGGATATAAGTAAGTTAAAATGTTCTAATAACAAATTTCCTAACCTATACACAACTAAACTATATATAATTAAGTATCTTTCTTTCTCCTGCCCTTTTCCCAGCTATGTGGGGTCGGCACAGTATGTACTTCTCTTCCATATCCCTCTATCAGCCGACATATCTGAATTCACACTCTTCTTACACTTGTCATCTTTCACACAATCCATCCACACTTTCTTCCGTCTACCTCTACCCTTATGACCATACATATAACATAATTTATTGTTAATTATAATTAAGTATATAGGTTAGTATATGGTAATTTAATGTGCTCTATAATACGTCTAAAATCAACACAGAATTCTAAACAAACAGAAATAAATCGGTTAAATCTTTTGAATCATAAAAGTTTCACGGCATTTAAAACTGCTGTAGATTTATTTTAACCTTCCAATAAAATGTATTTTCTGCGTTTAACACATTAAACAGTTATAAACTTCGGTGGTTACCATATCAAAACTGTCTCCAGCCAAATATAACATAAAATCTGAGATGAAATATACACTCTGTACATACATATTACATTATAATACGTAAAACTCCCACTTGATACACATAAAGAGTATTTAAAATATTATAATGAAGCTTCCTGCTTAAAGGAAAACATTGTAGCTCGCCTTGTTTGTCATTACCTCAGTAGTATATTAATGATATTCATCTCCACAATACATGATGTTGTTTTAAAAAAAACTAAAGCAATATCTTTATTTATTTGACGTAATATAAATGTAATTTCTTCACGATCAATATAAGACGCCAATTAATCCGTCAAGTGAAACGTATTAATGCATTCTAAGAACCAACTGTACAGTTGCTTTCATTCCAGTTCAGCCATTTATGGGGATGTGTATTCAAAAACCATATTCGCTGTCGAGATCCGTCCCAAATCATGTCAGCGAGCAACTTGTCTACCTGCTCGGGACGGGGTCCCGTTGTTGCAAGGTGTACTGCACCCTACACACACAGTTGCAACTGGCCTTAGACCCCCTCTCTCTCTCACACATACACACACACACATATAAACATGGAGACTTTGTATCCATAAAAAGTAGCACTATGCAGTTTCTCTCTCTGATAGATTACATACATTAGATTAGTTACATTCGAATTTGCGAGATGGTTAAATATAGAATATCGTGCCCGATAATTTTTTTATCATATTTATATATAAATGTTGTTTACGTTTATCAGGTTTTAGAAAGATACGTTTGATAGGATAAATTATTTATCAAAAACAAGGAAAAACATTTTTAATAAATAGATCGATATTAAATTAAATAAACCTAAACCCGTATCATTTATAAATCAAGAAGCATTGTAACATTATATTTATTGCACGTTACTAACTACCCTAGTAGTGTTACTAGAATATAGGTACATGAACATATTTTTATATTTTATTACTGTTTCTTTAGTGATAATTGTTCAATTTAAAATGGTAGCAAAAATATTTAGCTTCGTACATTGTTTTTATCATCAAATCATGCAAATCCTTTTCATAACATTTTTATGTTCGGCAAACATTGTACCACAATCGCCAAACCATTGCACCATTGTGGTTTCTAATATAATTTATACCGATATTATATAAAGAGAAAAGATTTGATTGTTTGTTTATTTCGGATGAACTCAAAAACGAAAATTCTTTCAGCAATAGAAAGCTCCTTAAT
>DWTW01003423.1:0-10018 GCA_018246275.1 Papilio slateri
GATAAATCCCACAAATCAAATATCAATAAATCCATGCAGTCTTTCTTTAGTTATAAATGGTGTAACTAACACGACTTTGTTCTATATACATAAAATATATTTGATTTATTGAAAAGAAATAATTTCATAGTAATGTCGGGAAAACTGTATCTATTCTAGTGTGATGCCGGCAACAACTCAATTGATAAGATTTGTGCTAATTCAATTTCGCACATTAACAACTTTACTTTAATATTTTATATTCATAATGATATATATAAATAGATATAAAACACGTGATTTGCTTGAGTTACCTTCGAGTATAATATATATAACATAATATTGATATCTATGAAAATAAAATCTTAGAATCAGGTGTCAATGTAACGCGTTACTGCTGTAGGTAATAAATTTATGTCACTAAATGAGCCAATTGAATAATTTATATCTAGTCTATTATATTATACTAATATTATAAAGAGGAAAGATTTGTATGTTTGTCTGGAATATATGAACTCTGGCACTACTGTACCGAGTTTAATAATTCTTTCACTATTAATAAACTCTATTGAGAAGTAAAAGCCTATATTCGTATTATTATCGTGCGATATTTAAAATCAACCGGGCGACGCCGGGCACGAACAGCTAGTTTAAGGAATTGTTTTATCTTTTTTTAAATCCTAATGATTGGGAAAATATTATATTTATTGAAATGAATATTAGCAAATTTTAACAACAAAAACTAAAATAGACTTTAATGTTTATAGTTTATATCAAAATTAATTAGGTAGGTAAATTAATAATCACCTGTTGTTCTTCTCAGATCCCTTCTTCTTAGATTTGTCAATCCCGTCGTCTGATATTTTATACATTTTCAATAATTTGTTGGAGTTCCACTTCTTCATTGTAATACGTGGCATACAATTACACCATCTCCATTGTATCCCGGAGCATTCTCCTGAAACACAAATATAAATTGTAAAACTTATACAACTACCAGTACAACATAGAGTTTACCAATTCTTGAAGTCTGAAGACCGGTTCAGAGAGTTCAGAGGACGTGGCCCACTAAGAGAATAGAAATGTTGCCGAAACCGTTGGTGAGGACTTCCCTTCACGCAGGAATAACGCGCGTGGACTGTGTCCAGCTCTAACCCGAATAAGGCTCCTGGCCTAGATTCACCGCCACCAGCACCAGATGTCCGGGTGATCCCTGGATTCAGAGCTGTTATTTTTTTAATATTTCGCACTTAGTAAGTCACATCGGCCAAGGAAATTCATAAATAACAAAAGTTTTGAAATAATAGTCACGTATGGGAAGAAGTGTAGGGCGAAAATCAAACGTCAGGCGGCGCCGGCACCTAGTTCTCGTATAAAGCGACTTTAATATATCAGTGAGCTGTATTTTGTTATTCAATCAAAAGTACTCTGGTTATTGGAAGTCAATTATCTTAGCGCTTGTTAAGGTTTAATATTGGTGATTGCGTTATATGAAAGAAAATGGCAATCTTGAAAATGAAAAAAAAAGATAAAACAGTCACGACGGAGACATAGAGGGACCCTCCCTCTATGTCTCCGTCGGATATCAATTTATTCGCCGTACTCGTCCTCACACTACCACGTATTTGACCAATCCATATTGTACATACGTACACCTTCGTTGGTTGCGGGCAGCCGTAATTACCCTCGGTGGATAAGCCACAAACTTTTGTATTATTATTATGCATTTATTAAATTTGGAAATAAAATAAAATATTGCAATTTAAGAATTACGTTGTTAAAGCAGTCTTTTTTCATTTTTAGGTTAACGATTCACGCGATTATCTTATCAAATCTAATTTTTGCTAAATTGCTAATTTTATTGGTCATATTATCTAGATTGCTTACCAAGACTTTTTCATTCAATCATTGTTATTTATACTCTATTGCGAACACAATTTTATTTATGGATGTGTGATACAAATATAAATTGAGTAACAATTATTTAAGTCAACAACGGTAGATGGATGAATGGGCCGGTCTTGAACGAGCAACTGTCACGATACTCCTGAATGTCTCATTATTACGCTACCTAAGGTCCGATCTCTCCTTCCCATCCTGTCTTACTGAGAGGCAAACCCAGAATCGACTTTACAATAGTTTAATTACACTTAATTACGAGGTCGTTAAGAGTAATAATTAATAATCCACAAAGAAAAGAAAAATATTAGTGTAATCGCCGAAATGTTTTAACATTTCAAACTAGTATAAGTATTTGAAATAATCTACATATCCTAATTTAAAACTTTGATTAATTCAAAGACTTTTACAGAATAAATAATACTAAAGGATTAAATAAGCAATCACGCCCGTAACCGAGAGGCGTAGCCGGAGATTACGGATTTCCATTTGTCGCGATCTTGACACACCTCTCTCGCTTCTTCTACATCCAAACATCTACGCATACACTGATCAATGTAAGTTCCCCTGGGACATCCCCTGCCAACACTGACACTCACTTTTACAACATAAATTTGTTTAGTCACTCTCTCTTCATTCATTCTTTCAATACCTCGGAAGATCCTTACTAAAGGGTTAATTTTATATGAAAAGTATTAATTAATTTAATAATAATAGAGTATGTTACTTCTTGGTATTATAGCTTTCTAATGGCGAAAGAATAATTAAAACCGGTGCAATAGTTTCAGAGTTAACGTATTATGAACAAATAAATCTTTCCTCTTTATAAAGCCTATATATATATATACACGTTTGGGTAGAAGAACAGATCAATTTCAAAGATTTCTCATGCATAAATGATGCATATGCAATAACAGGTACATTGTCGCTATCTGTATACTAAGAAGTTCAAGGCAACAGGTCAACCAAGACAAGGAAGAACAACTAATTCCTACTCCTACACTGATTAATTAAATAGATCGAACTTTACATTAAGACACTATTAAATTCTTTAATTATCAAGCTGTATGCTGTATGTATGCCTTCAAATTTAAACAAAATTATAGCATGAAATTAATAAGGAAATGTTTCTAAAAAAGTACATACCTTTTAGTGTTCTTAAGCCGAAAATTCGAGGTGTAATGTAACATATTAAATATCTTTTCTTACTACGCCGTTTCATAAGAATACTTTAAAAAAAAAACAACTCGAGGTTTTTATCATAACAATATGAGAAATCGTTGCGAAAGGACCATGACTGTGAGCGAATATGTGCGGTCCCAACGCGGTTTGTACGTGTTCAACCTTAGAACAGTTGCGAACGAAATGCGTCTGTAGTGTACCCCGGGGCAAAGTTGCGATCTCAGAGGTCACAAACTTAATTAAAGTAGATTTATTTAAACTGGATTGAGAAATTATTTAAATTAAACATAGGTATTAATTGTCATAATTTTTTTTTATAGGAAACTATTATAAAAGCGTTATTAACAATAATTCTTTCAATCAACTTTTTAATGTGTTAATCGATTGATTTATACATGACAATGAAATAGTATTAACATCGATATAGTAATATTAAATGTATGATAAAGAAAAATGTTTATCACGCCTGTTATCCTTTGGTATTACGAGTACTGTCGCAATCTCACCGGACGGACGGCAATCAAAGCGCAGAGCAGTCGCAACTAATCAACGGTACAACGTTAGACGGGCGGCTGTACAAATGCGTCATCTCAATATTCGTCACACCAACAACCAAGACGCCGTGAATTATTTACAATGGAGCCAAATTCCAAGTGAACACCTTACGCCTTCACAATATCCCTCTAAGAATCTATATAGTAATACGTGAAGTGAGAACTATATGATAATAGAATAATGCGAACACGGAGGCGTGTGAGATTTGATATATGTAGTTAATGTTTCCGTGGAGGAGAAACGGAGAAATATTAAAATTTATATATAATGCACATGATTTACAAAAACAATAAATCATTCATTGTTTACGTTCATTTTTAAACGATACTTAATTTTGACCGCTAGGCAAACACCAATAAAAAAAATACAAAACAGACAAGCAATGTCATGCAATGTGTCGTGTATTTATTTTTGCAATAATGTATTATTTCGTAGTTAATATGATGTCGCCGGCTGGTTGTGTATACACTAAATATCAAGGAAATAAACAAATAAATAAATAAAATCCAATCAGACGAGATACTTACGATATGGATATGCAAACGACCGGCGGTTACGAAGAAATGACATTTGTCTCTAAGGGCAGGCCATAGAATAATAAAAATGAGCTAAGATAATATCAAATAATATAAATACTGGAGCAGAGGCGCGACAACACAACTGCAGACATTATTAACGATATAGAAATATGAATGGATACTTACAGAATTATCAAATAAAAAAAAAGTATTTAAAAACAGTAGAATTTAGAAATAAATTATAATTTTCAAAAGCCGAATAAAACTAGTCCAATTTAATGTAAAAAATTATAAAGTTTATCAATAAAAAGTAAGAAAGTATCGAATATTATTTTGGTTACATCAACTTATATGTTGAGAATCACCGAGCGTAAACTTGTCTGGTCCCAATTATCCTATTGTCTCTTTCCGTTGTTATTTTTAGCTTTATTTTATGCGTGGATTCTTTTATGAGAGCTAAAAATAGTCCATTGGTGCGGAGGAACATATAATTTAACTAAAGATGGGATGTTGTAAGTAGAGGATCGCATAGAAAGCGTACACAAACATACATGAAAACGTACATGAAATGTTGCAATATTATAGAAGAAAAAAAAACATCATTTGACTAAATTTAAAAATATATTTTTATTGAAGAACAATTTTATAAATTAAACAACTAATAAATTATTTAAGTTCCTCTTTCTTGTCTTCGATTTTCTCTTATTAGTAGCCTTGACAATTTTAATTTAGGTACTTTTCAAATATCATCTGTGTTAAACATCATCAAAACCCGCTAAATACACATGTACAGGAAAATTACAAATACATGTATTTAATTATATCTTCAAGTTGTAAAATGTTCATTTGACACTACAATTATTCAAATATCGAAAATAACACTGCCATTTAACAGTTTTTAGTTTTCATTTCTGTGAGCATTCCTTTATCACTGCTGCATTTACAAAACGATTATTAATAAGATGAGATGGTCCTTCGCCTTAATATTAAATGTAAAGACTATCTTATTAATACGTTTTATTTTATTTTTAATTTCTGTACGTACTTAAACTTATCGTTACACATAAGTTGTATTTAGGTTTGAGCTAGCTATTAGGTCTATTAGGTCATTTAGATAGCTTGTTGTAGCTTATTCTTAAAGCAGAACACGAAAATTTTAGCACAATATTTAACACCAGATAAAGTTCGTTTTTTAACAGCCGTGCTGTATTATTAAGTATTTTCTCAAATATCTTTTCCACGTGACTTTAGCAATGGTAACTTCTTCACAACACCTTAATTTTTCGTTATGTTTATTTTTTCTTTTATTCCTTTACAGCACTATCTTTAGCACAAGTTGACTTTAGTTGATTTGCATCACCAAAATTAAGACTAGAAAATTCATAATTCAAAATTTAACCATTCAAATTCTGTTTTATAACTAGCGCCCTTTATTTAAATATAGTATGTATATATACTATATTTATTCACACTTCTGAAATAACTTGCATATCTTTTAGCAATATACTAAAAAAAGGCGAAGAAATAAAACACCATTACACGGCACACATGCACGATTTTGAAAAACGTAATATTCTGGGATGGTATTTTTAACTTTAACGTTTTTTTTTTTTAATTTATTGCAGAATTTGTTGCTCGTATTTTGAAAAAATATTGTACGGAGATCTGTTGTCGAATACATTTTACAGTTGTATGTTTCACTTCACAAGTGTACTGTTCCATAATAAATAAATAAATTTGATAAACTTCAAATCCAGGCACTCTGCGTGGCCGTTGTCTTATCGCCTCTATATGCCGAAGAATCTGCGCAAGAGTTCATCGAGCATGTTTTGAGGATTCCTAATCCGGACAAGGTGCTCAATTCCGTATTAGGACGTCTTGAAAGAAATCGACAACATGGACTGTCTTCGAGGACTCGACAGCAGTATGATGATCGTGAACATTGCGATGAATCTTCTGAGGTGAGTTCCAAACACTTTATTTACAACGTTTTTATTCTTATTTTCTTTAAATGTACGTAAATGCCCTATGCCCGTTATTTATTTTATTTGTAAAATCTGCATTTTAAATCAATATCGCTCTGTGAATGTTTCATATAAATACACATATTAATTTAATGTTATCACAAAATTAAAACTCTGTAAAGTATCTTACTGATTACATGTGACCAAAACCCTATCTTCCAACCTGTGGACCATAGAAGATAGTGACGGCAATGTGAGCTAGAAAGCACATGAAATATTTGGTCTTTTATTAGTCAGGAATTTGCCAAAACCGAGCCCAAGAATTAATCCGAGTTAGAGCCAAACATCTTGAATCAGAAGTCAGAGCGTCCATAAATCATCTGAAGAATGGAATGGCTGGAGGAAAAATAAGATCCCGATAGAAACCATAAAGGCTCTGGATAAAATTGGTGTATCCATTTTTCTCAGAGTCTGTAACAAGATATAGAAAACTGGTATCTGGCCCAAAAAATGGACTAATACGGTATTTGTTCCACTGCATAAAAAGGGCTCAACAAAGAAATGCAACAACTACCGTCTAATTGCACTCATATCCCATGCCAGTAAGATCATGCCACACATCCGTAATTAACGGCTAAAAAGCTTCCTATCTAAGGAAATAGCACCAGAACAGGCAGGCTTTGTAAAAGGTAAAGGAACCCGAGAGCAAATTCTAATTGTCCGCCAGATCTTCGAAAATTCTCGGGAGTTCAACAAGCCAACTTACAACTGCTTTGTGGACTTTTTGAAAGCATTCGATTCGGTGAAATGGCCTAAACTGTGGGACACCTTATTGCAAATGGGTACACCAAAACATCTAATGCATTCGCTTAGACACCTCTACGAAGACGGAACTGCGTCAGTGAAGCTGATGAAGTCATCTCAGATCGCTTTCACCCCAGCGCTGGAGTCAGAGAAGGATACATAATTTCCCCGCTTATGGTTAATACGTACACGGAGATAATTGTTTGTATAACACTTGACCTTGGACGGACGGTGCAACCATAGGTAGAAACAAAATTGACAATCTACGATTTGCGGATGACACTATCCTTTTTGCCACTAATAGTAGCCGCATGGAACAACATCCCCTGGAAATGGAATGTGTCGGCCTAGAATTTAGTTTGAAGATTTATCTTTTTTCATTTTATTTATATAAGGACAATGATTGTCGACAGAGCTAAGAACAACTTGCAGAAAAAACTAAAATAGCTGAATAAACTGTGATGTGGTACAAACCTAAATCTTCCTTGGGACTCTCATCTCAAATCAAGAAGGTTGCATAAATGAAGTCAAGAGACGCATGGCCATGAGCAGATATGCAATGGGCAAGCTCAAGAAAATATGGAACAACAGAAACATAACAAAAACCAAGATAAGGCTGCGGTGGGTGCTCCCGTGCCCGAATGTGCCCGATTAACGGCCAGCAGGCAGAGGTGGCGGGACGTCGTGCGGCGGGTACTGTCTGCTGCCCAATCTACCGGAGCATGATAACCACGACCACTCTGACAAGACCGAAGGGACCAAGGAAAATTATCTTAATTAAAGAGCCTTACATCCTTAGTGGAAACCTTAGCTTACGCTGACATTAACCTCGACCCTCATAAAGTAACATTCCAATTGGATGTTCTACATGCATAAAAACAACCGAACTTCCAAAATCACAAATGCCAAAAAAGGCAAGTCTTTTCTATTAACGGTCTCTTTGCTAGCACATCAAAGTAATGTTATACTTCAAGCAAGACTTGTACTGAAAATGTACATGTAAAATATTCCGAGATGGTGAAATATTTTATGTATAAAACAAAATCTTAATAAAAATATCTCAAAAGACTATAGTATGATTTAAAATATTAATATCGTACCACTTCATATAAAAGTAAATCATTAATATACTTAATAATGTTATTCAATAGCTAATATAATATTATATTATTACGAATGGATTATAAGCTTAGATACAATAATTTTATGTCTTAGAAACGTTGACCATGCGACTTTTTTCTTATTGAAGGATAAGTAAATGTAGCACCCCATCCTCCTATCCCAACAGAGGATAAGTAACTATGATTAGTACTTTGAGTCTTTGTAAAGAAATAAGAATATTTTTATAATAAAAACACGAAGTGACATGGACCGCCCAATATTCAGGAGCAAGGATATTTGAAGGTTATCCTGTTCTACCTTACCATAGTTCAGTCTTAATGTTTAAAGTGTGTCGACGGATTTCTGGAATTCGAAATCTGTAACGTAAACACTTAAATACTCGAAAAGGAATCTAATACCTAAAATTATCAGGGATAAATATATTTTATAGGTTAATCATTTATTTGCAATTATTGTAACAGCAATCAAGTTAAATAAAGGCTACGAACCCGTTTTGATTCATAGATGATTTGACGATGAAGATTAATTAAGCACGACGGTGTTGAACAAGGAAAGCTTCACCCCTGTTTGAGTTTTTTTTTATAGTAAATTAAATATCAGTGCCGACATAAATCAATACCGGCGAGATGTGCTAGATGCGCTCTCCGGAGCTACCCCGAGCGCATGTCCCTTTCGCCCGGCCCAAGGTGCAGCGTTTAGATTTTTGAATCGCTATGACGCCAAACAGAAGAATAATATATAAAGCGATAAGTACTGATAGTACATGTCTTATAATGATTTTTATCGTAGGTTCTACCGGAATACACCGAGACATTGCAGGGGTCCCGTGAGCGAGGTCTAAGACAACTCGGCGTACAGGTATAAAACAAAGTGAAAAATTAACCTATACGATTTGATTCCCGATTATCTTTTTATGTTTGCATTATTGACATGCATGTACATACGCATGCATTCAATACGATTGATGTATTTGAAAGTTATTGCACATTAATAATACTGATGACGATAGGCTATTTTCGTATCTTTTCCTAACTTCCAGACGACGACTGTTAGGATGTAAAATATGACAATTTCAAATTTTTAAACTGTAATTTATTTAGATAAACCACTTTTTACACTCAAATCGTTTATGTTAGCCTCATCTAATGTTTTTAGTGTAAATTTGCTAATTTATTCGAATATTTATTTATATTTTTTTTAATTTAGGTTCAACAATTTTGTTACTTGTATAAGTTGAACAATTATTTAATGAAAATTTACCTTTTCTATTTTTTTAATGTCAGTATGTATTTTTACTAATACACTCGTGTGGTTTTGGTCTTACTTCCTTTTACTTGAAATTAATAAATTTTACGATTATTCCATCAAATTAAGAATATCTGTTTGTATGTTAATATTATATTATTATTATTAAATAATGATATTAATTTAGTGTCCAATCTTCTTGTAACTCGCACCGCGTGAGCTTTACGGATCAATAACCAGGTCGCGTACGCCTTTCTAGACTAGGTCATACCATCGATTGGATGTGAATAATTTCGTTACCATTTAAGGACTTGGTGAACATATGTTATTAACAATGCATAGTATAATATTAAGTACATGTATTAATATCGTTTGCAATATGCTAGCTATCGGTGTCAGATTAAACTATTGTGTGATGACGTCACAGAACAAAAGATTTAATATTGTACAATATTTTCGATTGCAGAAACATTACCCTATATGTCACTTGGAGAGAAAGATCAGAAGGTTGAACACAGACGAGTACGAGTACAGGCCGGCGTACTATGAAGAGATTCGATGCACTGTTTCCTCCGATGATGAAGTCACTGCGACTAATGAGGTATATCAAAACATTAGCCAACTTAATGTTAGCCAAATGTTATTTAGTTGGAGGTCTTCTTTTTTATTATATTTCAAAGTACATAGTGAATAGTAGGAAATATTTAGGTAGACGACATCTAGCGGCGTACAATGTAATGATTCATACAC
>DWTW01003424.1:0-10017 GCA_018246275.1 Papilio slateri
GGAATTGTTCCAAACAGTTCTTCGGAACACTCCCCATGGTATATTCGGTAAAAAATGCAGAGGGAACTGACGTCCCTGCGCAAGGCCAGAGAATCGAGCCGATCGGTAAGAGCTCGGTCGTTGACGATTCGAGTCGTTCTCCGTTGTATTGGACGGGGTTTTATAGCTTAATATATTAGTCAAACATTTCTTATGTATTTATAAATGCGAACGTAAGTTTGTGTTTTTGATTGTTACTTGTATTTGCTTTCACTCCTTAACGGCTTATGGTCATCAGATTGTCATGCAATTTTGCACGCACGTTGTCAGGGGTACCACCGGGCACACGTGCGAGACCGCAGCCGAGGGATAATTTTTGATATTAACATCGTGCGAGAGCAATACAAACTATCTCAAACATTAGAAAGTATAAAATTGCTATTAAATATGTAAAACGTCTCCGGAAACTAAGCGGTGAATGCTCCACGTGTTATACATGTATAATTTAAGGTAAGAATTATTTCAGTGTAATCTCCGGCGGACAAGACGCGGCGCATTGTGTCGCGCCACTGGGCCGGACGCGGACCAATGTGTTGGAAAGATAAAACGCCGCCGCACTACTGCCCCCGTTCATCGCCAACTGTTAACTTGTAACCAAACTATATTTATCAACAAAAAAAAACTTAATTAACTACGAAGTAGATACTTTTAATATCTTATTTATTTGTGAACGAGGACGCCTTATTAGGCAAAAGATAAAGTAACAAATAGCTTCACGTTTCACGTTAAGGTGTGGTCCGTCGCATTTGTTGTCGGACGTCAGTTGCCGTCGTACAGATTCCGATGCCGGTGTAAAATGGGACAATGCTAGTCATATCAAAGTATGAGTAATCAACTATTACCAGTTTTGTATTGTAATAAGAAGAAAAAGTTAATGAATTAGAAATAAATGATTTTTTTTTGTATAAATATTAGACGGATCATTCATTTATTAATTTGACACGTGCTCATAATTTATAACGTGCTATTTACGTATCAAAGTTCACGTTCAACATTACGTAATACTTTCCACAGGCAAGACTTCATTATATGAAGTGAAAAGCGAACAAAGTAAAGTCGAGATAAAGGCTGAATTATTCATACGTATCGAACAAACAACTGGGGCTCGTCTCGTAAATCCGATAGTTCTTCCTCTCGACGCTTTATAAATTCATGTTTCAATCTGTTATAACCGTGGAGTTATGAATATTGTGACTGTTTAGCTGTCATAACACAATAAAGATGTGCAATGATAAAGCCCGACTCGAGCGTGGAACTACCACGACCTTAGAAAAAAACTCGCATCGCGTCTCTAGAGAATTCCATTCCATCCCATCCTCCTGGACAGTATCCCCCTTTGTCCCTACTTAATTCCTCGCCTTCAAAAACATTTCCTTTTAAAAATACGTCTTGAATATTTTTATTTTATTTTCAATTGATATTTATCTCATAATCTCTTAAATAAACATTGCGGATAAGATACACAAGTTTCTGAAAAACTACCTAATAATTTTAATATATTTTAATTAAGTAAGTTTGTTTAGCCTTGTTACTTCTTCTGTATCGGGCTGTAGATATGCTTAGATATTAAAGAAGATATAATGTTTCCTCTAGTAGCTTTTCACTTGAAGCTCTCTGGTCTTATCCCATTTTATATGTTTATGTGTTGCCTTTTATCGTATTCACATTTTGCATTTTATGTAAAGGACATTGTATTTACTTATGAGGGAAAAGTATTTTGTTTTATAATAATTTTATGTAAATTTATTAATTCCTGTATAATTAAATTTCATAACGAAATGTCACGATTCTTAAGACAGTTTCAGATTGTTGTTTACAATTTTCTACTTTTAGGAATTGGTCCAATATATCTACCGACTGTTGCCGGGAGGAAAATGTTTATGAAAAAAAATGTAAATGTAACTAAGCAAACAAAGCAAAAAGGCTATGCACTCTTTAAAACATTTCCATAATGGGCAAATAGGCATTAAAACTACTAGAATCTCGATCCGTACAATATATCTTATTATGTCGGGTCCGTCACTCTACGAGGGAGAGACCCTTTATCAATTTTCTTCAATTGCCGACTTAAGAACTAGGAACGAAATGACATTTTTTTGTTATTGTAGATAATGATAACGAACCACAGCAAGGAACCGGATCACTCTTTCTGTAATAAAGCATTACTTTTATGAAAAAATAATAATACCACAGCCTGGATATAGAATTGGTTAAAACTCTTTTGATTGCGTCCACGCGCGTTGCGCTTCAATATTTACGCGCCCGTGTCACGCAGTTTCAACTAACGAAAACTGTTTGCGATTGTTGCACTGCGAAGTATTTTGTTAAATTTGAATGTTTAAAAAACTTTTAGAATTGCATACTTTTGTTTCTTTATTTGTTATTTTGAAGGTCTAGAAGAAAGCTGTTGAATAGTGTTTTACTTTGGTGTTTAGCCCATCCATTGCCCTTTTTGCTATCCAATAAATTACGGTCTTATTTCATAACTTTTTAAAGATTGAGGCAGCATCAAAGTTATTATACAGCTGTTTATTTTTATAAAAATATATTGATATCAAACCTAAAATAAAAAGTAAAATAAAAGTAAATTAATAGCAATTGTTCAAAAAAAAATCCTTCCTTTGTTTGAATTTTTTTGATAAGTAGGTCACTTATCTCCATTGCGACTGAAACTGAAATTAAAATGCAATATTGCCGTTATCAACATCTTTCACTCGGAAATTTGCCGAAATAACATGTTCTCAAAGTTAAGAATCGCATTAATGCCGTCTGTTGCAATAAACTGAACATCGCTCACAAAAAAATTAACATTTTTTTCAAGTTTTTCCGTACAAAAAGGAGGACTCTTAGTGGACAAACCAAGCATGTTTGAACTCAAAATAATCTTAATCGAATGGACATGCATTCCCAACTTATACATATAGGTAATATTTTCAAATTAGATCAAATTTAACATCCTCATCCGCATCCGCTCAGTGCGTGTGAGGCCCGAGCGTCGTTTGTTAAGTGACGTTTTAATTATTTCAGTGCATTTTATCCTCACATCAGCAACGTGTCTTGGAATTGAGCCCAGAGGCCAGACCAGGCATTAATACCTTCTAGCTTCTATATCACAACGATCTGTTGGTTGTGAAAGCTTGTTCTTTGGTACCTTTCTCTACTTATTGGACTAAATTGTAATCATAAATGGGTCGCAAGGGTTAACAGAATTAGAAAAGTCTCCCAGGAAACTTGGATTGAAGCGTAACAGCTGTACAAACGGACACGCTGCGAATAAACCGATTACGGAACGAACCGGTGATTCATTCGACCTGAAATAATAGAGCATCGATTAATACTTTTCAATCCCTTATTGATGTGTCTTTGTATAAACTACTTTCAAAATATTGTTTGGTACTTAATTACCAGTCTCCGCTAATTGAGGAAAATAGAATGGAGAATCGAGGACAGTGAACCAACTGAAAACAATAACTTACTAAAATAGGACTTATTTACGTAATCCGCACACCTGTGCAACTTGGTGCGCGTAAAGTTCAGAAACATTTAATCATATCGTACCTTTTGGCGTAAATTATATTGAACCATAAGTAAAAAAAAAAACATTTCGTTAAAAAACATTATTAGCGATGATTTCTAGTTAGTATGATTATTTGTAAGACTGTATGTGAAAATATAAAATTTCTAACAAATCGTTTGTTGCATGTGCCCGAACGTGCTAGGTGACGAATCAATCAATTTATAAAAATCGCTACATTTTTATTTCGCAGTGTTTCATGACAAACTTTGCACATAACACTCGCCGAGCGAACGGCCCAAACAAACCGCTCAAACCTTATGACACGCGCGTATTCAATTTCATAAAATTCTATGTATTTTTTGGTACAATAAAATAAATATAAAATAAATCACGTCTGTGACCCAAAGTGATAAGTAGAGATTAAGGATTTTTATATTCCACATTCAAAACGTCTCTACCATCATTCCATTCCTCACGATCCTAGCATCCCTCTCTCGCTTCTTCTACACTCATTCATCCACGCATACACCTATGTCACCAGTGTGGTCGGTATAAGTTGGTTTAGGCTGTCCCCTCCTAACACTGACAGTTTTCAAACAACATCCAGACAGTTTTCAAACAAAATAAATAGCTACTTGTACATATAATTATATTTGCAATAAATTATTTTCAAGGAAGGCGATTTTTCGAGTCTCCGTAACAGCCACGTACACTCGTCATACGTCCTAATAAATATTTGAAATGCGAATGAGAGTTTGTTTGTTTGTGACGCTTTAACACCTTAACGACGCAACCGATCGTGAAATTTTGCACAAAGATCGTCAGGGGTGACTGCAAATGACATAGGATACTTTTTACCCCGAAAATAAAATGTTCCTGAAGGGTAGGAAAAATACATAAAACCTTCATTTAAAACTTCGGTTGCCATAGCAATGTTATATGTTTTGACAATAACAACTTTTTGGCACATGTTACCTACAACTCGAAGTTATTATACGCGGAATGAAATTACAAAAATTTCCAGCGAAGAAAGTAAGAAACGAATGCGTGTGACGCCGCGAGTTACAGATCGGTATTAGTAAGCGACAAACAGATATTTTGAAAATTTTGCTTGCTCGCTTACAGCGCGTAAATCTCCCTTAGAGTGACATACAATGCCCGGCTCGTTGTAAGGAGTGGAAAAATGTTACGAAACGAGCTTTTGTAAAGGATAGAGGCAAAATAAAACTAACGCATTTACGAGACGAGGGTCGCAGTTGTTTGTTCGATCCGGATGAATAATTTAGCGCTTATATCGACTTGACTTTGTTTGCAGACGCCAGGGACCCGAGTGAAACATAATTCTTTACCTTTACTTCGAATAAGATGCTACAGACATTAATTTTTTGATCTAAACTTGTCATCATTATAAAAGAATTAAAACCTAACGCATGCGAAACGGGCTGGGATCAAGTTGTTATTATGTAATTTGTAAGAGAAAATATGTAGGTATAAATAATTGATTAAGATAACCTGACCCAAGTTACACCTCACCATGAAATAAACAAAAATAAGTTCGTCTTCAGTTAGTAACATTAAGTTATCATAAAAGAAGTTTGACAATTTTGTTAACATGTAATGTAATAACGATGTAAGCAGTTATTTGAAAGTTAAATAATATATTTTATACCCAATTAAACCTTCCGTTGATAAATTAAAAGTTTTAAAGAGAGAAATAGCAGAGAATTAAACATCTAAGTTTGAAAAATGCAATTTGCTAGTCCTGCGACGCCAACAGACTTTACGCCAACGATTTTATATCTTAGAGCGAAATTAAAAATAGTTTTCAATTCTGTCAATGTAAGAATTTACTGTTTTGGTATCAAAGTATTTAATTTATTGATTTAAAAATTAAAAAGAATAATGTTTAATTTTTCATATGTGAATTAGTGTAAACAACGTCAGGTGTGAGTTCAACCTTGAATAAAAGTCATCTGAATTGACAGTAATATCGTCGTTTCTTTTCCGCCGCGGCTTTATGTCAACACATCATAGATTCAGGCAAACATCCCTAAGAAGTCGCCGCAGTTATAATTCGAATTGTCTACCTGGGTTCTTTTCTGTACACTATGGGGGTACAGAACTTGGCTACTAAGCTCACCTGTTGCGATGAATCCACCTGGTAGAAGGAAAAGTCACACATATGCAATTTATCCAATGAATTTCCTGTACTAATTTGTAAATAAAAGTAATAAAATACTTAAATACTTGCTATAAACATGCCAAGCTTATACTTTGAAGAAAGTCAAGAATTAATGAGCTGAAGAGTTCCCTTATTTATACGACAACCATCGAGCTTTTAAAGTAAAACAATTTATTACGCATTCGTTTGATTTAAAATTGCGCTACAAAACATCGACTCGTTAACAGCACCGTGCAGAAATAAATATGAATCATTCTATCGATATATCTGGAACAGCGAAATCTTTTGCGTGGATTTTCTATTTTATTTGTTTTTGTCATTCTGCGATCGAATGCAAAGTTTATGAGGCGATTCGTAACGACTGACTGGCTGCGTTTGGCAAGGCCGCGGCGGGCAGCGGGCGCAGCCAGCGCGGCTACGACGGCGCTTTTGTTTTGACAAAATACACCCGAACAAAAATATGAGAACATAACATTTTACGGCTGCGGCGGAGCACGAATATGTCGCGTGATAAACAATACTGTATAAACTTATACTTAAATCATTTTTAATAATTGATATCTCTATCTTAACTTGTATGCCAATGTAGAGGGATCTTCAAAATGTCTAGTCAAATTAAAAATTAGTACATTTATATAATCAATGATAATATAACAATTTTATAACTTTACCCATATGGTCTGATTAGAACTGAATAACTTTTGAATAGTTTATAATGTTAAAACAAAGTTATTAACACAGAATAATGTAATATGAAAACACATGCATTTCATTTTACAAATACATTACTTCCAATATTAATTTTTATAACAATAGAAAATTTATTAAATTCTATTCTAAAACTCTAGGTAGGTTCTAGGCCTTCTTCATTCATTATATTAAAAGTGATACTAAAATAAATAGCTCTCATTACTCGGCCTCACATGATCTTAAAATGAATGATAAAATTAAACTTTCTTAGACACCATTCGCCTAATTAATATGCAATATTCAAGAAAGCCTCATGAATATGCATAATAGCAGAGACTTCTTCACCGATGCTCCCAAAAGGTAAGGGCACAAGTTTGTGAAAGTACGCGCTCCAGGTGAAAGTATCAAAGCTTTTCAACTTTTTTTCTTGCGTTATTCGCTCGTGCAATTTTTAACTTTATTCCTGAAATCAAAATCAGGAAGTTATTGGGAAAATGTCGCATACGTAAAAATGGCAAGATTTCCTAATCAAGGATCGACATTGGCATTTTATAGTTTAGTCTCCAAACCAAAACACTGACAGGACACTGGCTTCATAATGAACTTTAATCTCACATGGTCCAAATCCACCTCTTTCGTAACTTGTCCATCTTGTTCACCTTCAGACATATCTATCTGCACTTTGTCAGTAAGGCAACTGCAACACTTGTAGTTGTGGGAGCGTATTGTTTTATGTTGGAATACATTGTACTTTAGTGTATTACAATTGTTATTATAATCTTAGTGGGAAAAGATTATCGTCCAATTAATTAAAATGAAATAAAAACTTAAGTTAAAACAATAGACTATGAGTAGGAATTGAATGAAATCCTGCATTTCAGCACACTGGCGCTGGGGAGACATACAGTCGTCCGAATAGTACCGTCACAAACCAGATTACTCGATAATTCTCTTCTAATCGCATCGCCGCGTCAGTTTATACGCTCCCCGCGGGTGCGCCGCCAGAGATAACGTACTGAAATAGGACTATGAATTCGAGTTATGAAATTGTTTGAAGTCGCAAATTTTCCTGACTTAGTGTCAAGCCACGACTGAAAGTACACCGCAAAGTTCTGTAATAAAAGCAAACTTTTCTTGATCATTAATTACACTTTAACTCAATTAAAAAAAATATTTGAGGATAAAACGTAAGCATGTCGAAATATTTAGGCAGTCGTTTGTCTTAATGTCAATAACTGATGCATTAAAGAGATGAGAAGCTGTGGCTCTTATTATCTGAGCGGACGACTACGTTGATATGACGGGGAAGTACAGCGACCTCATGGCAAACACACAAGAAGTACACTATACGCTACTTCAATACTTTGGTCTGTTTATAAGGTAACTGAGAGCACAATTCCCTGCCTAGGGGTTAGGCATACGAAGATTTTTTGTTATATTTTTAGTCCCGTATAAGTAATATATAACTAATTCTTACGTCATGTGGTAGACGTTAAGCCCGCTGCCTTTTTGTCTTTATATGTAGTTTATGCTTGAAGTCCTATATTTTGTAATGTTTTGTTTTAAAGATAAAAATAAATACGTTTTATTTATTTTGTAATTAAAGGTTTCAGTTAACACAATTAAGACTTCCCGTTCTATCATTTTAGGTCTAACGCAATAAACTATAATAAATCAACAAAAAACTTACTTTTTCCTTCTGCTGAGCGGCGGCTGTTGGGGCAAAGAAATTAATTGTAATGAATTTTTAGATTAAGTTCCAGGAATGCCTTTAACCTGGAGCCTTGAAATTTCATCGGAATAAAAAAGTTACCGATTTAGCCTTACGGACCGTGAACGGGGAAATTGAACACTACCGAGCGCGTGGCTTACGGCTGCGCGGCGGGCACTGAAACCGTATTGTAACTATGACTTACTATTATTAAATTAAACAAAAATTAAAAGGTATATAAAAATACTTAAATGTTTAATATGTACCTCCATAACCAGTGCCTTTCCTTAGTTTTAATCCTGAATTTATGTTTCAATGTTCAATCAAATAAATGACCATCACCGAATGCGCGTGGTGTCCTGGTTGCGTTCCTCGCCGATACTTCCGATTGTGATGTTTCTTTCTATTTAAAAAAAAAACAAAAGCATTGTTTATACAAAAACAATTTAATAGACATTTGGGAAGTAGAAAGGAAAACGAAGCGAAACCTCATTAATATTTTTCTTTTCAGTAAAACCGCATAATTAAAAAAAAAACTACCAATTTATTCCAAGTTTTTAGTTAATATTTTGCGCGTCAATAGCCTAATGGGTAAGGGTACGGACCGAAAAACGGTCGTGAGTTCGAAACCGCCACTCGACTATTGCCGTGAATCATGTCCATCCAAGTTTAAGACTTCGTTGGACATGGTCAAAAGAAATATTAGTAAATTATATCGATGATCTAATAATATTTCATATATATCCTCGAGGTGGGTTGGCGTCAGGCAGGCCTCCGGCACCTCACTCGTCCGACGAAACGCACCTGTCTTCTGTGAGGTCTTAGGGTCCAGTCTGGGGCTGCGCGCGACGCCGAGCGGTTGTGTGCAGTGCCCTGTGCGCGTTGACGTGTCGATCGTAGATACAAAATGGCGTCAAATATTGTAAAATGTTCGAGTTGTAATATCGTAATAAACGAGTTGCTTGCTTTCATCAGCAACAAGTTAGATGTGTCGGACGAAGAATCTCTCGTTAGAATCTGTGAAAGTGCGTTCTCAAGTCAGGACATACAGATCTCCAAAAAACTGTTATTCGACTCCATATCTTCGAAGCGTATGAAAGTAAGAAAACGTGATGGCAAGATGCAGCGTGACCTGTATGACATCATAGGATTGCTGAAAGAAACAAACCCGGAGCTCATTCCCATCTTTATAGCGCGGGAACTACAAAAACTACCCCCGGTTACGTTTGATCACGTTGACGTGACAGACCTTTTGAAAAAAAAAAATATTTTGCAAAATCAAGTTAAAAGTATACAAGAAGACTACATGAATCTTGAAAAGTTTAGATTATTGCAGCTGGACTTAGACAATCTTAAACGGACATCGGTGGTGAATAACTTTGATTGTAACGTCAATACAAAAAGAGGGGCGCACGTATTGGAAAGTTTTTCATATGACAGTGGACCGATTGGACTACAGTATCATCAACAGTCTCCCGAGAAAGACTTTGTCTCATCTCCTACACCAACTAATGAGGTTTTTAGCGAAAATGAAAAAGGTTACAAAAATGAAGGAACAAACAGAAACGGACGAGCGGACAGTAAGCGGCGCGACTAGAGGAACGCAATTATGTACACCACCTACGTCTGAAACTGTGAGCACTGTGACTGGGAACGTGGGCATGTGTTCGAAGAAGTGTGTATTTGGCTCTTGCGAGGAAAGAAGTAGATAGTCAACGAACCTGGCCAGTGGAAGAGTGCCCAGCCTACTGAGGAACGGGATATTGTACAGAGGAAACGTTTGAATAACAAATTTATTGGCTTACAGGGGAAGGGCGTAAGTGAGCCAAATGAAAAATTTAGAGCAGCGGATACGAAAATTCCATTGTTTATTTATAA
>DWTW01003425.1:0-10015 GCA_018246275.1 Papilio slateri
CAATTCAATTCATAAAAGTATGCAATTTTTCATCAATGTTTTCATAGGACGTTATCATATAAAATTATCGTCCGTAAACCGACGTTACAGACAACCGTTTATTTTATAAAATAAAATATTCTAAATGAAAACATAGAGAATTTGTACTTTAATTAGTAATATTAATCGTTATGTGCGTGACAGCTTTTTATATTTACGTGATTTAGATTATTGTAGCTTTTCTCAATTTTTATCAAGCTAGACAGAACAATAGTATAATAGTTCTGGCGTTAAAACTATTAGAACAGCAGAACGCCTTTATCATGGCTTAATGAATTTTAATAAGTCTTAATGAAGGAAAGAAACCAAGAAGAGATTAGTATTTTACATTTCTTTAGTTTCGTAGTCTCGGAGTCACGGAAGAAGCCGTCGCTGAAATTGGCTTGTATTAAAAGAGATAATGAATAAATTTATAACCAACATTTTGTTTGGCAAAATATAAATCCGAGGTTGGTACAATGAAATGAGCGAGTTCTAATGGCCCGTGAAATGAAATCGTTCACGTAGAAATATTCCCGACCGTTAAGAATTCAATATCTTGTTGCAGAGTAAACATTCCCATTTCCGCGGGGCGATGGCGCGAGATTTAGATGTCTCAGATGGCGCAGGAGATTGCAACGCTATCTTACAACGAAATATGCATTTTTTATTATTGAATACAAAAACTTAGTAAGTTACAAAGAGGAAATATCCATTTTCTATTTATTATCCTCTTATCTCTTATCCTCTGTCCATTAATGGTAGGCAACGCATCTGCAACTCATTATTTTGTTGCAAATGCATATGAGTAGCGGTCACTTAATATTAGGTGTAACGCAACTCGCTTGTAAGTCCCTTTTATACAAAAATAAAATTCAAATAGGTACTAGCCTTGATTTTAAATATCGACAGGATAAATTCAGTAAATAAATAAAGATATTACCAAAAACTATTATTGCACATACATAGGTTCAACATGTAAAAAGTGTCAGCAATACGATACGCGAAAACAGTATCACATGTTATCAAACTCCGTCAATTATAGTTTCTATATTGGCTTACCTGATGTGTCAGCAGCATTGCGAGATATTTGAAACTTGTTCAGAAGTCCAAGTGTTAGTTTTCTAGTCCCGAGTAAGCGTATTCCTGTGGTAACATTATTGACTTCGATCAAGGCTATTATATTTTTCAAGTCATATGATCTTACCTTTTTTGATGCTCCATGTCATCTTACATGATGTATTTGGTTTTAAATTTCGGTCTGTCATTTATTGTTCCTAATAGGTTGCCTAATAGTATCGAGTGTAGTTAAATTCTGTTTACGTAGCCATTATCCTGAAACTCTTCAAGAGTCTCCCTCAGAAAGTATCGCATCGTTCTCCATTGAATTCATTTATACACATATACGAGTATTGATTTATTCTTATGTTATTTATAATTTTATATACTAATGAGAATATTATTATAAGTTAAAAATAAAATCTAACATTTACGAAATGAACTCTATCTACGGCAGTTTAATGAAAATATCGCTGTATCATTTGAAATGCACCATACTTTGTTATACGATATAGTGAAAACATTCATAAACTAGTCTATGGTCCATCAGTCAAGTTAAAGTAAGCTTCCACTAAACTAGTAAAATTGTATTTTAGAAGGTGGCATTAATTTTTTGTCATCATAAATCGTTCCGCTTCCTTCTTATACTTGACCCGATTGCTCAAAGCTTCACATAAACGTCTCTCGCCAATTTACCACCGACCGCAAGCGTGCCTTATCTAATTTTTATTCAAGGAAGATGATGGAATGATTTTATTTTGTTCTACTTGTTTTTTTTTTGTGATTGACAATTTTTATGTATTTATGTACATATTTGTTTTTTTCTGTACCTTTTATTATATTTAGGAATGTATAATAACAATGATACAGTCAACAGCAGCGGTAGCGTAGTCGTTCTCTTCTGCTATAAATAAAAAAAAAAACAAGAAAAAACTTAGTACAACGTACTTAGTAGAGGTACCTCTACTAAGTAGGTTGTACCTGGACTTTTTCGATATTCAAATATTAGCATTTTATGATAAGCGGAAAAGCTAAACCATATGAAAAATAACTTTTTAACTGCATTTTTAATTGCTAGTTTATAAGTGGGTGACGATGTCTACCGGCACGTTGAATTTTTAAATTATCAACATTAAATTACTCGTGTCGTAGTGTCGTTACGTGTACTCATAAAGGTGGCACTATGGAATAGCATTTCAGACTTGTGTTGAAGTGGTGGATACCAATGTTATTAAAAAAAATACTGCAATGCCGCAGTACTCATGCAGAGATTGGCGTGACGTAAGTATAGCTGGAAATCTGTAGTTTTTTTTTTTTTAATTTAGAATGTTGATTGATTACATTTCATATCAGTTTTTCTTTCCAAATATTATACGTACCTGTTGTAAGTATAAAATGACACTATTTCTTATTTTATGTAAATAAAATACTATAAAATTAATAATGATTTTAAATGTATATACGTAAGTTAAAGGAAGAAAATCTCAGCAGATCTATTTAAATTTCCGGCCTGCTTGTACCAATAAGCTTGCTTTAATCGTCACTTGCTAAAATTATATGACCTCGATAACAAACGTATCACCGTCTCTATCACGAATAAAATGTAAAAGGCGTAAGACATTACTTTTTAAAGTGAAGCAATACGATACTTTGTCGAAGAATTTTTAGTAGGTCTGAATCCAGCATCACTTTTCTATCGACCTTTTCAATCTGTATTACAAGGGAAATTTCAAAAGCAAATAGTTTGTTGGAATAAGTAAGCCGAGAGTGGGTACAACGGACCCTTTCATATCTTTTTAAGTTCAACAGGCACTCGACGTGAGAGCCCTCCGTCGCTCTTACACGCTCGTCTGACTCATCCCGACACAACTTAGACTTCTCTTTGTTTCTAACGACTTCTAATGAAGCCTTATTCGTTGTAACTTTGGTCTCTATATATGTTCTATAATGGAGCCTCCATTGAGCTATATATTAAGCTAACTTAATATTTTAATTATATTCAAGTAACTTAATGTTAGAGTATTAATTAACAGACATAATGAACATCATACAATGATATTATTATTGATATCGATTTTTGTGTGTATTTTTCTCTGCATTTTCTATACAAAGTTTCTATGCTATGAGTACTTGTCAATTATTTACCTTTAATAAGAGACGTTCTTGTGAGCTATTGCGGAAATTTATACACCAGGCGTGTATACGGCAGGACCATATTATTATATAATATTTGTATAACGGAGTATCCCAAAACATAGAATTAATTACTTTTTAAAGGTTAATAAGATCTAAATTGATTAATAGAAATTGGTATGTAAATAACGTTAAACATATTTTACACCCTTTATTTTTAAAGGTATTACAATATTTTTTTAATATTCGTCTTTAATATTTCATATATTCAATAAATTATAGAAGCAAAATATTTTTTTTTCAACCCGTTATATTTTTGGAAACATGGTTAAACCTATCAAAGCATGTATGAAAGAAAATATCTGTTTGAAAGAAACTAATTTAAGTTTCCGTTTTTGCTTCCACATTCCGCATAATTTACGTTAAAATTAGAGATTCTTTTTCTATGTGAATTCAAAAGTTAACTAGATAAAATCCAACGCTGGTGTCGTTCATTATCGAGAGTGTCTGGAGGCCTATAATCTGCTCTCCCTTCGGACTTCCATTTGTGAGGGATCGTTAAATGACGTCACGGCCGTGTCTCTGCAGATAATACGTCATAAAATAAATTACTGTCGTTATGTGTAGCGAGGGAAGCCCGTATGAAAGGACAGCGCGTCGTTGATGGTTCATTTGGGCTAGATGAAAGATGGAAGGTACCTATATCAAAATTGATTACATTGTATACTAGTCTTGTAAATAATTAATCCCACCAAAAACATTTCATGTAATTTTTGTGGCATAAATCGGAGCTCAGCTAGGGGCTTGGCTTTATAACAGATCTCATAACTTTTGAACAGTAAAAGCATTGTCGTTGTGCCTCTTGGCAACACATTTTATATGAAGTGTTTTTGGTGGGATATCTTGCTTCTTTTTTGGTAATCTGTCACGATATATTTCAGATGACAGTAAATTTGAAACTATATAAGCTAGAAAATCGATAAAATGTCACCTGACATGACATGTTTAGTATGTCACCAATCGATACAGTTTCGTCTAGTACTTGGTTGTTGCGGTGAACATGTCGGATAGCGAATTGTTATACCCCATAACTATATTCCCGCCATCGCCATATATTTCATCGCATTTAAAACCGGCAATGCGGCTACAACTTCACTGTTACTGATTTAAATATGTTGTATATGTAAATAGATCATTAGCGGTGTGTCGGTACTTGCCCGACTGACAGCACTGACTGACTGTGTGTGCATATACACCCAAAAAAACTATTGCCTATTAATTAATCTAATTTCTCTTTCTAGGGAAATAATGATTAAAAAATGATTTACGCAAACAAGGGCCCACTGCGAAGTATCCTAATGTTAATATTATTTTGTTTATATAGATAACGTTGGTGTTACGTAAACAATGTAATCCTTGTCTACATTGTTTACGTAACAGCAACATTAATTAGAATAAATAGAGGGCGACCCAAGACGATGCCCCCTGGACCGAAACTATGTTAAATCTTGTACATAGAAAATTTTGAAAGAGGACATTCATTTTTTTTTAAAAGGATTTGAACAGTATCAATTTTTTTTATATAATTGCTTGTTTCAAAGGGGAATGGAAAAATAAAAAAAAACACATGAACTGCAACTTAAGCTCCGTGTGGCATTACCGTGGGACACCTATATATCGATATTTGAAGACCGAGTATTTTTTTAATACATGTACATACGGGAGTGATTACTAAAATACAAAGAAGACAATTCGAGAAATATTGTATGACGGCCTAGCTAGGCGATTAATTTTTTTTTTCTAACCCAAGTTAGTAAGTTGTGGTTTCCAAGCTTAAAAGTAAATTTAGGACGCTCCTGAATTTACAATTTGTAATTATAAATAAAAAGAGATTTTCATTTTGAAATTCACGGATCCATTTATATTATAATGATTTTACAATTCAACAATTCACCACTCATCTTCTTTGTATCCTAATATATATTTTTTTACTATTTGTTTGTTTTGTTTGAAAACAATAGCTTAGTGTAACCTAAAACACTATTGTAGTGAACAGAAAGAAGCAAAACAACAATAAACAAAGAAGATTGTTTCGACTGATAGGTACCTCTTTTCAATCCGATAAGGATGCATTCACATTAATGCCGAGTGAATAACATATCTGCGGAAATATAGTATATACTATATTCTACTACACATGAATATTTATTTAGAAACAATACTTGATGTATTTTAAATAAACCTAAAGACATTGCATAAGACTGAATACATAAAAACTTAATTAGTATCTTTGTAATTTTTCATTGTTTGTTTCATATATCGTACGTCTTTATGTCAATCTTTGTTCTTCAATTTATATCTGCATGATGCATGATGGTTCTGTAGAATTAATTTTTCCATAAAACTGTGTATTTTAAAACAAAGGGACTTTTGCCGAGTAGATAAAAACACAATATCCCTTCAGAAAATTTCTTTTCAAACGCATAGATTTACAATTTGTATGTTAGAATGTCCTGGATAGTTGTGACTAATAATTGGTAACCTTATTAAGTTGTGTCGCGGTCGCCGCGGCCTTGCACCGTGACGTAACACGGCTGTGCCTTCGACGATCTTCACACCGACTATGCAGTCGTGCGTGCGCCCGCGCCGCTTGTGTCGTTCCAAATTCAAAGTTCCATTTTTTCTTCTCTTAAATCGTTCTAAACTGCCACCATATTATATTACTTAAAAACTTTTTAATTTAATAGTTTCTTTTTAAAATAAAGAAGTGGTCAGTGGGTAGTGTAGAATTTAGATGAAGTTTAAAAAAAGACAATGTGATCATCGCAAGTTCGCAAGTGCATTGGATTATAGCAAAACTGTTGCAATTTGAGGAGGTTCGTTGTTTTAATACATGCTCGATCGTGTGAGTCTTTTTTTTATTCATTTTTTTTAATTCCATTGAATTTATGAAAGAGTCAAGTTTAAAAAAATACGAACAATTATTGAAACTACAAATTTATACATTAAATTAATAATTCCCTATTTCGTAATAAATTAATATATAAGAAGCGTGCTTAAGCGTGCCTTGCTTTTTTATTAGGAATTTAATGTAGGTAAAGGTAGATAGAAAATAAATCGAATGTTGTTGTTTTATTAAACAATACCTAAGTTTAATAAAACTAGAGTAGAAATGTAATTTATTCATAAAATGTTAATAAATTTTAGAATAATATAAATCCAAAGATTTGTGATAAGAGTGTTTAAAGAAATTGTCGAACATTGTGACGATATAAATTCTTTCATTCATGTTTTATTCTGAAGACAGAACAATGTGTTGTTTTAAAGATATTACAAATTGATAAAAAAGAACGTATTGAACTAGAGAAGGTAAATGTCAATGCCGAAACAGGTTATAGGGAAGCCAAATAAAGAATTCCCGCATACCTGAGCCAGTCATAGTTCTTTTTACTCTTGTGTCGAAATGGTTAGCCACACATTGTTCTAGATGAAAGTACGATAGATATTATTGGAATAAGATTTCTGACATATTTGTTACTTTGACACTGATCGGTAAGTTTTATTGACACGGTTTGTTGATAAATTCATGTTTTATGCATTAAAAGTTGAAAAGGCGATAAATCTATATCTAACTGACCGAAATGGCCCTGACGAATAATTGACTGATTTAAAATTTACGAGACAGCTAATGAATCGTTGTTTTTGTCACTCCTAAGATCAATTCAATTATTTTAAGTGGTGATATCACAAAAATAATTCTAGTTCACTTGCTTCAAACTTACAAACCAAAATCCAAAACCGTCCAAATCCATCGTCAACCTTACCGTTAATTTTGGGAAATCTTCAATTTCCAACTTCAAGCGTATGTTTTTGTCTTTCCCCGAGCTGATAATGTCATAAAATTAAATTTAAAAAAATCAGACTAGTGATACCAAACATCCTTAATTTAACCCATTCTATTTTATCACTATAAAACGTAGTATAGAATATTCTTGAAAAACCAATTAAGCCATGAAGCATTAGGTTGTAAGATAATGAGTGCTTAGAGTGAATTAGGTTGTTTAAAGTAGGTGTAAAATCATCGCAACCGCCATTATGTCTGGACTAATTAAAATACTGAGGGAAATCATATTAGTGATATAATATGGATAGGATTTTGCTAGAATATGTTACTATATCTAAGCAACCAGATTGCCAGAAGTAGACAACTTCATTTACTGTTCATTTGTAACACAGTACCTTCATCTTATGCAATTCTCCACATGAAATTATTAAAACTTTCGTGAGACATTATTAACTTAATAATTAATTGATTATTACGTTCACGTACTTCGGTGCTGGTACCAACAAGTTTCGGACCTGTTGGAGGTCCTTCTTCAGGGTGAGTGGGATTAGTTCACGGTCGCGCCCCGCTTCGTACTACGCGCCTAAGATAAGCCGTTTAATTTAATGATTTATTTAAGAGAATTAAACACAGGGAACAAAAACTTGGGGTTCTGTGAACAATTCTACTTGTTAAGTTTCTTTATTCTTGTAGTTCAATGCAATGTATTTAGATTAACTGTTATTGTTTTAAATATGGTATCGTCCAGTTTTTCACCGTTACATGAGCGCATGCGAAAGCTGTTAGAAATTGTGTATTCTTTATAAAAACTTGAAAAAACCGTAGCCCTATGAAGATTAGCTCTATAAAGGGAAACTTGCACTCTCATAACCCATATGAGAGTTCAAGTTTCCCTTTAAAGATTTTGTGTAAACTTCCACATTAGAAGTCAAACTTTTTTTATAACTTTCTACTAATTAGAATGCACTGTAATATGAGGAGAATTTGAGACAAACTCAATTCTAGCTAAAACGAATATAATATTAGAACACTTTTCCTTATTTACGTCATTTAACACAATTTACTCATCGAATTTAAATACAATAACTTTTATAAAAAAAATATTTGTCATATTTTAAAAATAAAATTAACTCTCACGTCT
The DNA here is from genome assembly GCA_018246275.1 of Papilio slateri. NCBI lineage: Eukaryota > Metazoa > Arthropoda > Insecta > Lepidoptera > Papilionidae > Papilio > Papilio slateri. The sequence continues at coordinate 8,196 of DWTW01003425.1, forward strand.
TTAAATCTTACTGGGATAGACAGAGACACCATTGGTCATCCGCACACACCAAGTTGAATAGTTCTATTTCAAGTTGACTAAAACCGAAACTCTTGAGTACAAATATATTGTTTCGAATCTTTGCCTGACATTATCGTATAAGCACTCTCTGCCCATACTAAGGATAACCAACTTTTGTTGTTAAGTCAACCATCGACTCGCTGCTTGGGAACTGGTCTCGTCATGTAATCATAAAATACAATTTCTTTAATTAAATATTTACATGAATTAAAGAATATTAGGTACCTATTAGAAGATTTCTAAAGTCCCGTAACATACGGTAATATTGCTAGCCAGACGTTTGGCTACAACTTTACAAGTACTGTTGATGCTGCGATAGAATATCTTATGTTAATTTCACTTGTCCTTCATAATACGTACGTAGCTCATTATAATATTACAGAGTTCAGTTGGCATAGATACGACTATTGTGCAGCACGACCTAATGACACAAATGATACGTACCTAGGGACCGACTCATAGATAAATTTAAATTGTTTCTCGTAAAATAGGACAACAGCTCTTCATTTTGCTTCACATTGTACGCAGATCTTATGCATGAATGCTGTTGTAAAATCGAATTTAAAATATCACGTAAACAATAACAAAAAAAACATTTCATTCAATGTAAAATAGCAACGAAATTACCCCATTTTGAAGCTATCCAGGTAGAACTGCATTCCGGATCCACAAAATGTAATGTCATCCGCACCGCAATTTATTACACTATTCAAATGTGTACTCTAGTCGATATATACTTATTGGATAAAAGTTAGTTTCTATGATCTTTACCTATGTACAGTCAATAAGAAAATAAGTGTTAATAAATAGTACTTCTTATTCCTAATTATTTTCTTAACAATTAAACTTGCGAGAAACTTCGAAAAAGCGAGATACGTTCGCTGTATGCAATTAAATATTTTTGTTTTTTTAACACTTTTAAACATTATTGGGAACAGCTAACAATCAAATCATAGTGTCAGGTTTTGTTTTTAAACAGCATACAAGCATACAGTCGTGCTCACATCATCATGAGATTGTTAAGTCCATTTAGATATCTTTGACAATTTGGGTTCGGTTAATAATTCGTTTTTCTTACTACCATGCTTTCAAAATAAAAAAAAATAAACAAATACATATCTTGCCACAGTCACTTGTTAAATTGCTGTTTTTTTTAATGTCAAAGTCAATTACAAATTGCTTTAATCTTAACGATCATACTGTATTCGTGAAAATGACATCACGTCTGAAGGTTATTTCATGTCAGTGTAAAAAAACTACACAAAATTGCAAAATTATATGATTATCAACGACAGACTATATATATATATATACCTATATGTATGTACAGATTATATGTATGTATTGTAAAATTTCAAAAAGGGAATAAACACTAAATAGTGTTCATACAATATCCTTTTTGGAATAATATAAACACTTTTCCTATCTCAGCTGCAACTTTTATTAGTATTTATGAAGCAAAGACATCGTTTTTGCTCCAATAAGAAGAATCATTCAATGCAAACGGCATGCGGCAATGCAACAATACGACCCAATGCACCTTGTTGCAGACCACATGTTAAAAATACAAAATTCACTATAATAAAATAAGTAAAGAACAAATAAAATAAATAAATAAATATGCGCTCACGCCCGTAACCCATAAGGTTAGGCAGAGATCACGGATTTCCATTTGGCGCGATCCTGGCACACCTCTCTCGCTTCATCTACATACATCCATACATCTACGCGTACAAGCTCGTCGGTTACGGGTACTCCTT
>DWTW01003426.1:0-10014 GCA_018246275.1 Papilio slateri
CCTTACAAAATCGGGTTCATAATGTACTATAACCTTCAGAAGATGGAATAGGCTACCACTAAACTAGTGTGTACCATCTTTCGACGACATCGTCACTGACAACACCAAAAGGATTTACCGCATCATTATTTTCTTCCCATACATAAGATATGAATTCTTTGTTATAGACAGAAAAACAAAGAAAAACCGCTATAGAATTAGATCTTTCTTCAAGAGAATTAAATGTATGTGTTTTCATTATCTGCTAAGCGAACTAACTCGAGCAAAAGTTCCAGTTGATCGAATTAGTTTCCTAAGTGGACTGTAAGTCTGAAGCAAAGCGACTATGTCACTGTCGATTTGTTTGAAACGTAGTTCTATTTTTATTTAACCTACGTTTTTATTCAACAATCAAGGAATTTCTATTTAAATTGTCACATAATATTTAAGTCTACTTCTTTTCTGAAAAATTCGGGGCCATTTGCTGGCCTTTAAGTCTTTATGTCAACTTCACGGAGTCGTAGAATAATGTCAGAGCTCACATTGTTGTGATGAATTTCTTAAGGCCTGTTTCGGACGTTAACAGTTGTGAGATGTCGATTTCTTTGTATTGACCTTACGATGTAGTCTTCTCGTACAGTTGTGCACTTGGCCTGTTATTTCCTGGTCTTCTATAGTTCATTTGCTAGTCTCTCGAAATCATTGGAGTACACTTTGGACCGTAGATAAAGATACCATTACCGTTCAAGCAGTACTACGCTGACTTCTTCTATCTTATACCATAGTAAACCGTGTACATTTTCCAGTTGACAGCGACATGATGTTCCGGGTAATTTAAAAAATTGTTTATAATGACATTACAATTTAGCACGTTAGCACTCTTAAACTTTTATTACGTTAAACTATTATAATATTCCGAATTTCGTTTCGAAATATCGGAATATTAGTTTTGAAAGCTGTATCTTGTACAAATACAAATACTAATCTACTTACAATATACTATTTTTCAGCAGTAGCATTCAATTTGAACAACTTTGGGAGATATTGCAATTTTTCTATTTGGCCCGCATTCTTTGTGGCCATTACATGGTACATGGTACATTATATTTATACATAATACATATACATTCTAAAATATGCGAAAGAATTTCAAATTTCGTAGGCAAATTTTACTAACATTCGGGATGACCAACTAAGATAAGCTGGTGCTAGAAGGTTATTCATGATAATAGTCGAATTGCAGATATGATGCTTCGACCTTATGTTTCGCAGTTCGTACTCTAAACCCTTTGGGTGTTGGCATTTACATAATAAGAAGTCCTCATCCAATTATCTTAGCAAGTAATATTCGAACTAGCAAGCCATTGAATTCAGTTGAGTCAGTACTCGACTAGTTCGAGAACCGCAACAAGCTCTAGGAATTTCAGTCATCCTTTAACTATGTTGCCGATCCAACTTTACCTTGGAATGACTGTTTAAATTCATAAACTATGTAGTATAGGGGGAAATGAATGATAATTGAATTAATTTCTCACTTAATTTGAATAGCTTATTGCCATGATAATATACCAAAGTTGCCATCAATGCTTAGAAGTAAGTCGATGTTGTTTGTTATCCGAACAACATCGACTCGTTCGTTAGTTCTTAAATTTTCGTCAAACAATAAATTTCACTTTCAAATTGAGTCATTTTAAGATTTTGGACCAAGGCATGCCTGTGAATTGCGTCCATAATAGTAATAGGGCTTCGCAGAGGCAACAGAGATTGCACGAATGGGTTGGCTCGACCGGGAAATACCACATTGCACTGATCAGACTCATAAATAAAATCGTGGGCCTCTTGAAATTTCTATCAACAGTCAACCGCTAATATTATAACCTTACTAATATTATAAATGTTAATTTGAGTTTGTTACGCTTCCGCGCGTAAACTACTCTACCGAAGGAAACAAAATACTCTATGTTGTTTGCTTCGATTTTACTTTTACCCGAAAAAACATCCCGAGAGTACAGATAAATATAATCGATCGATATATGACTGTACCAATTTTTTGACCGTTTGTTACTGTCATGTCATACATAATAATGGAATACGATAACAAGTTTTTTACTTACATAAAATTATATTATGTTTAATGTCTGGTCACTAGTTTTGCTATTTAACTGAGTTTTAATCAATTATATTTTACTTTCAAGTTTAAAATAAGAGGGGAACATTTGAACAGTCGCAATGAGACTTTATTTAAGTCATTTAGGGCTAGACGAAGGTCCCAGAATGGCAATGTAACTCGCCGCGTGTCCTGATTGCTTGAGGGCTGCTTAAGGATAACTAAATGCTAGAGTGGAAGTTGAATTATAGCCGTCGGCAGAATTACCAACTAAGGAAATTTATTGTCTATTTTAATTAAAGCTTGTCCTATATAAGCACTACAGCTTGCTTCTAGAGAGATGTACAGTACTCTTCTCGTTATGGATAACTTACACATCCATCCAGTGCGATTCAAAAATAAATTCATCAACTTAGACCGATTCTATAATAAAAAAAATCTGTCCACTTTGTAATATCAGTATAGATGTTTGTCCTCTATCTATTCCAACATTTCAACAAACATATAAAGTCCAGAAATTCATACATTTAAAGTTAAATTCGAAATATTGTTAACATTTAATTGGAAACAGTTCTAACCTTTCGCCTTTGAAATGCTTGCGATTTATTAAGTTTTGTTTGTTGTACTAAAAGAGGCCGTTCTTGAAAATCCTAATGAAATTCCGCGCAGTATCAAGATGTCTATTCTAGCCAATCAACAAATCCGAGTAATCTTTTATATTTGCTAACTTTCAGTATTTTCGCAGTCAAAGTATTTGTTACATATAGATATAAATATACAGATTACATATACAACTTTTTATTAAATTATATAATATTATATACAACATATGTATATATTAAATATGGAATTCTTCTGTACGTGTCTGTCCTTTTGTTTTATTCCTTTATATTCTTCTGAACTCTCTACTATGAAAACGATAGCGGTAAAAATACTTAGTAAGCTTTGTTTTTATTGATTTTGCAGTTTGATAATTCAAATAAAACTTTATATAACGTATATAAATATCAATATAAGTGATTTAATTTGAATATCATTGAAAATATAGTTGAATGGAACGCTAAAGCCGTCTTAAGCGCCTTAAGATGCGAAAGACCGCAGTTGTTTGCTTAAGTCTAACAAGTTAAAGTAGTTCGAGCATTAAGGTTCAAGTTTTAATAACATCAATTACTATTAATTGAAGTTTATCACTTAGCGTACTTTACATATACAATAGAAAATGTAACATTAATTAATAATAGAAGTTGACTTTAGCAATGGGTAATATTTTTAATAACTTAGGGATAAGGCTATCCCTGTCTTACAAAATTTCTCATTTCTCATAGTTTTATGTGAGGTAGAATTAGCAATGCGGTCGATGGGCCTATAAGATTCTGGAATGGCAGCCACATGTACGTGACTATTTTTTGTACGTACAATGTCTACCCACAGTCTACTGATCTCTCGCAATCTTTGTGCTAATTACGGAGAGTCCAGCAGTGGATGTCTTTTGGTAACAGTAGAGTTCGCAACTTCTATTCGCTTTACTACCGCTAAATACGATCAACTGCAGCTCATCGTACAGGTAGAGGTCCAAGGAAAGCGAAGTGTGGGTTGAAGAAGAAAATCCTGGCTAAAGAACCTACGCCAGTGGTTTGGAAAGAGCACCCATTCGATTTTTAGAGCCGCGGTATCAAGAGTTCAAGTTTCCTTAAGGGTCGCCAACCTTCGTAAGAAGATGGCACATTAAGAAGAAGAATTCGCTTGACATTACTAGATACGTGAAAGGAAAACTATACATTTATCTAAATGAAATAAATGAAGGCATAAGTTTTTTGTTATAAAAAGTGTACTTCAAAGATTTCGTTTATGTAACACGTTTTTATTTATCTTACGTCCATTACCGCATAAAATGTTCGCAATTTGGAAGGATTCCGAACCGATTTATCTGAAACTTAAAGAATGTAGGTAGAGGGAGAGATTTAATGGATTTACGAGCATTGCGAAGAGCGAAAGCATTTGAAGTATTAACCGCAAAAAGGAGCCCTCCTCTTAGCGTACTTTCGAAAACTTGAAATTAACTGATCGTCTTCGCGAGATAGGTGTCGATGGAGATCGTTGTCGTGCAATACATTTACTTTATGCGTCGAAGTATATCGTAAATTTGATTTACAAAAATTTCTACCTCTAACGTAAATCCAATCAAATGTATGGATAATTCTTCAGTTAAGAGGCTTTAAAAATCTCTCAAAATAAATTTGTTCGGGCAATGTTGATTTTCATCGAAAACATATAGTTTAATTTTTGTCGAAAATTTTACAGATGCTGTAAGACTTCACCATATTTTTTACTACGAATATATTTTTTCAACATATTTTTTACTACGAATATATTTTTAAAGTTAAGTACAATGTGCTTTTTTTAACACGAAAATTCAAATTACTTATTACTATCATATCAAACGGTAGAGGCAGACATAGTGTTTTATTTACAGAGGACTTTATTCGTTGGAAAATTTAATATGGTTGATGGAAGCCTATTGTGTGTGCCTATTGGTACCAGTCTTCGTCAATTCAAATTTCCAGTCTAACGCACATCGATATCATATTTATGCTTAAAGTTTTATAAAAATAACTTAGTTCTGGTATTATAAAAACTAACACAAGTTTTTGGCCAAAAGTCTTCGTGGGGCTTGTATTCCCTCTGCAAAAAAAAACCTACCATCTGTTTGTTCAACGAAGTAACATTGGTACAGATATGCAGAATTAATGGTTGGTACTTGAAGGAATATCAACGTACAGTAACGTTCACAATTTATAGGTTCATTTATTACTTTAGATGTACTATGCACAAGTCCATATGCCCTAACCCTACTTTGGTTTTCCTAACATAATCGCTCATGTTTTCTACATAAAGCGTGACACTGTAACGGTCCGGCGACCCAAGCGTCTGTAGCTTGGGCGCCCTCCAATTCGGTAACTTAAACAAAGTAAAGGCTCGAACCGAGGTTCCAAGGGTTGTCTCGAGATCAGTTACTAAAAAAGGTTTACGCTAAGCGCCTTCTAGACTTTGCAACCTCAAGCCAGGTGTAGCTGTAGGTCCAATGCACTTATCTTTCCTACCCCTTTTTATTTACCTCTTCCTTATCCATCTTCTTATTAACAAAAGGCTGTCTTTATTTCTTAAACGAAAGGCTGTCATTATATCTGAAACTCATAGGAAAACGGAAATCTGTGGTTAGAGGTGGTCGCTTAAAAATAGGTTTTAAGCTTGCTTGTTTGCCTCCTTGATTCGTAAAAAGTTGCTTCTTTAAAGCAAACAGATACAAATCAGATACAGAATACAAGTAATAGTTAATTAAAAAGATCGAAAAACTCGACTGACTGTACTGATTATCCTTATATTACCTATGACACTCCGAAGAATAATATAAATTGAATAATGCCTCACTCTTTAAAATCGGTCAAGCCGTTTAGGCTACAAGTCACAATGGAACGGAAATACACATACACATACGCGCGAAAAAACATTTATTTATTTAATTATAATGTTACAATTTTACAATGTTACAATTTAAATTACTAATATAAATACATTAGCCTCCTTCTGGGTCATTCGGCAACAAAATTGCTTGTTGGGGACAAGCAATTTTGCGTGGCAATGCTTACGTGGTTCGGTTTTAGTTCGGTACTTTTCATCTTAAATAAAATACTAGCAGCGGTACACTATCCACATATAGTTTTAATTTCGATGGCATATCCATATCCCTTTTATTAGTCAACCACATGTATATAGCATTGAGTATCCAATAACTCAGGATTACAAAGTGTCACGTACCGCGAGTGCGTTCATGCCGACGCGTGCTAATGTCAAGTCACGTCTCAAACGAATGGATCCTTGAACATGTGAACGTGAGAAATTATTGAGCGTTAGGGAATGAAAATAAAATAGAACTGCAGTATATTAAACACGTCATAGTTTTTAACATCTACTCTTTATACAGTAATTGCACTTTTGGGAGACGAAATTGTATACGTAGGAGTGACCCGAAATATGACGAAAGACGTGTCCCCTGGGTATACATTATTATTATATTACATTACATTTATTTATTTATTTTATTTTATTTGTTACACCAACAAGATGAACACAAACACACACATTTAGTGGTGATATAGCTATTACGTATTATTAGAAATATAATAGTTTATTTTTCAGTGGATAAGGTAACCAGAAGCCAAATGTCTCTTCTACAAGGTTCGTCTTTTTTATAATACATTACTTTATCTTTTAAAGGGATAGTCGAACCTGTCGATTGATCTATCAACGCACGCTAAAGCTAAAAAAAACAAAAGCTCTTAGGAACGTGATGTCTTACAGAATGTTTCCTCTTATGGTGTAGGAAAGCCCATTAAAAGATTTTTTGTAAGCTCAAACCCTGAATGGGTAGAAATAGTTGTACGGACAATCTTACCCGTAGCTTTTTAATAGAAACTAATCAAAGGAATTATTACAGCAACTATGTATTTCGTAAAGAGATCAAACATCGTTTTTTTTTTATAAATAGCAGTATATTATAAATAATGTTATTTAAAAAACAATCCGTGGTATTGGACTATACTTAACGAAATATTTGTTAGACGTAGCCATGACGTGGTTAATGCGTGATTACGAACGCGCTACGGCTGGTGGTGTGAAAATTAATCGGCTTAATAATGTCCCATAGTTCCTGGAAATAACTTATTTTAATATAACGCAATGCTTTTAATGGCTTTATTAATGAAGTTTATAGTTTAATGTGTATAGAATAAAGGGCTTTAACTATTTATGTTGTTAATTAAAATAAACTTGTACGTTATTTAATCGGTGGTAGAATGAATGATACTGTCTATACAATTATTGCTGTGTATCGAATGTGTCAGTTTAGACATCAATATTCTCAGCCCGTTTTACAAGGTTGCATTGCCGATTTGAACGATGGCACAAACCAATGAGCTGTAGAAAAAAAAATGGTACAAACAAATACGCATTGGGTTAAAATAGAGCAAGGAAATATTTTTAAAAGATAAGAACTCAAATGGTACTAAAATCTTATCATTACTTTTCGAAAAGTTTTGTTAATTAATCAATAATTACTCATTAATTGATAGACTTTATAATTGCTGGGTCTTCCATTAGGAATTCATCTGCTTCTAATTGGCTGTATATGTCACCGTGAAATTATAAACATAGTTTATAATCTCACTAGCGATATTATAAATTAATGGCAAATTTGAATTACTTATATTTATATTCAAAAATTGACTTACAATTGATAATTTGTCAAACGTAACAAACAAACCTATTTTTTTCCTTTGACAGAAAAATATTTTAAGATGTTATTTCATATACAGGTGAACAGAAACGACGTGAACAACGAAAGACCACATATTCCTTGGCCGAATATATGACGATTTAAGCCAAATTTTGTATATCCAATGTTGCTAAACTTGGATGCTAGAGGGCTTCAAAGATGATGAATTTTTCTTCAAATGTTTCTATAAGTCTTTAACAGACTTTTTTCAATTTTAACCACATATATTTACTTATCGTTAAAATACATTTTTTGTGGAAGAAACCCTTATGTAGAATTATTCACTGTGCTCCAAAACACGGTCACAACAAATTATGGACATATTTTTGTAACCGGCGGTAAAATCACTGCCATTTTTTTCTGGACGATACTTGTATTTCGAAGATTTCCGCTCCCTTGTACAATTCTGATTTTGGAAAATAGTGGCCTATACCACAAAAATATTGAGAAAGTTCGAAGGCGCCTCAGTCATTGGAAACAACATAACACAAATTATTTTTCTTTATTGAAACTAGTCTAGTGCTTTAAGTAACTAATGGAAGTTCGATGAACAAATAATTACTTTACTAAGGACTGTCACTTACACGAAGTAAAGGTGTTTTCACTTTTTTTGCCATCGTCTACAACAGAAAGTAAAATATTTTAACAAAACTCCCATGACTATCCTTTCAATTTGGTAAAAACGCAAAAAAAAATCTTTTTTTAATATGCTATTTTGTTTAACACTGTTAAAAGAATCCAAGATTAAAATCCACAATCTCTATGTGGCAGGTTGATGGACGTTTGTACTTCGTATTATGTAAATTATTTCAAAAGCAAACACAAAAAAAAGTTCAATTTAATTTGAAAAAAATATAAAATGAACCGTTTTATCTCCCCCATTGTTTATAAATGGAACGTGTTAATTGAGCAATCTCGATGAGGAAAATGTTAGAATTTTTCTTTTGTTTTTCAATTTTCGCAGAAACATTTCCTCTTTTTCACTTATTAAGCCGCCAAACTAGTCGTACCGGAAGTGAAGTTGAATTTACTTTTCTGGAAATTCGAAATATTGTGTCTTTCAATAAAGATTCCACTTTTTTATTGATTCCACTTAGTCTCTCTCAGAAAACGAGTCTATACGAAACCAGTATAAATAATGAGATGGATTTATGATTACTATTCTCTACCTACTTCAATAAAGTCAAAAGCTGTAAAAGTTTATTTTCTTGTAATAATGATAGCTTCTGTTAGCGGTGATCAGCGGTTAAGTATTTAATTTATCACCTTAATGTTTAATTTCTAAACAGCTTCTAACAATAAATTTCCATTTTTGGGCTACTTGCGTACAAAAATTAATTGATAAAAATTTGTACCAGATGTAGTAGTATAGCGAGCTAAGAAGGTTTTATAAAAAGCGAATAGCTCGCATGTTAGAATATTACAAGAAATAAAAAAATATTTAAGGTAAAATATTTCACGTTAATAATAAAAATTATAGCCTAAGTTATTTTTGGACAATATAGCTTTCTAACGATGAAAATATTATTAAAATTGGTTCAGTACGAATTAACTCGTAGAAACAAACAAATCTTTACTTTTTAACACGATTATATTACCTAGGTATGTGTCTATACGTATCTATGTAGCGGAATCTTACGATGTAATTTTCTCTAGCTGAAAATTTGAAGTCACATGGAGGACCGCTGGCAACACTTCTTTTACTTTGTTTTAGTCCTGATGATGATTGCTTGTTTTTTTAAAGCAGTTTATACTTATATATTTTATGTAAGAAGGTGGGAAACGGGTCACCCGACAAGCAAACGAGTCGCAGATGCGTTGCCTACCTTTAATGGACAGTGGAGGAGATAGACAGGAAACAGGATACTTCCTTAGCCTATTCATCCCCTCCCCATGCAATCCTCTTCCCCTTCCCAGTTTAATGGGGTGTTATAATATTAGCCTATATAAAAAGCTATACCACATTCTATGGCTTTAAATAGTCTACGTTTCTATTTCCTTTATCGCTTGTAGAGTAATAAATCCCGTAATAAAGCATTCAGAGTTGTTAATAACCGCAGTATAACCGCGCACGCGATGCGATAGCTACAGTAATTAGGACTCGATTAAATTTAACTGTTATATTAATTCGACTACTAGTTGTACTCGCGACTTCGTCCGCGTGGAATTGATTTCTCCGAATTCGATGAATAGAAATAGAATAGATATTTCATCCGTCATTAATGAACAGCCTAAAATAAATACTCAATATCAAGGCCAACCTCCACGCATGCATACGTTTATTACTATGGACAGACCTCTTCATTCTCATTATTCTCCCATTCATCATGCTTCGAGGACAGAAATAACTGAAGTATTGTTGTGAATATTTTTCCCTATTCTCTAAAACATTAAATGCACACTGAATTGCTGGATTCCACAGTTATGCGCAGGTCTTGCTCAACTTAAGAGTTTGCAATTTCTCTAAAAATTGGCTTTTTCATTAACAATAAAAAATCCCAGGGACAAAACTTACAACATGCTTCTCAGGTGGTTCGAGTTTCAACCGATAAGAGCAGAATGTATGCAATAATAACTTTAAGAGGGAAGAGTATAA